>JARHVA010000564.1:3385000-3562500 GCA_037957365.1 Torreya grandis
TCAATGTTCATAGTAACTGACATCGGTTATGGGTCGGCCGACATCGGTCAGACAGGCATCGACGTCAGTAACCTGTGTGTGCATGCATTTGCATGCATCTCCATAACTGGTCTAATTTTAGACAGACCGTTAGTTTGCATGTGAAAGACTAATTTTAGTCTTGAGTTGCATTTATAATTATTGTAATTAGAAGTCTAATTATTTTTTGTATGGGATCTATATAATAGACCCATGGGGCTATATTGTAATTGGGAGAATCAAAAGGCTTTTGTAGAATCAGAAGGATTCTTCTCGAGTGTAAGAATTAGGTCGGCAAGTGTGCAAGACCAAGTTGATCTACAGGTGTGCAAGATCAGGTAGGAGATCTACATGGTAAGTAAGGTTAGTTTATCTACAGGTGTGTGTGTCTCATATTCAACATTGATGGTCATCTTCAACATTTTTTACTTATCACATTCCTTGTTTCATTTTTTTGCTATAAATTGAAAGTTATATGTTATGTGTATAAAATAATTGGTCATCACTAAAAAAGAAATTGATCAAGTATATCTACCAAGTTTCATGCATATTCATCATGTTTCAGGAATATTCACGTGTAAACCATTACCTATACTTACCCTAGTTACTTGGGGGCATCACCTTTTAGTCATCCATTATATATTCCCAAGTTTATCATTTTATCAATTGTTATCATTTATCCTATAACATGCTAAAGTTAAATATTATTATTCCTATATGTGAACCTGCATTCTTGCTCATGATTTTTGAAAAATATCTTATTCCTATTTCAAAAAAATACTGAAGTACCACAAAAAACAACAATAACACAAAAACATTCCACAAACATAAATCTCAACACATCCACCATTCTTTGATATCTTCCACATCATTCGCTCCTTGTTGGGTGGGTCACTTGCACATCCTTTTCAATAAACATGCAAAAATATTCATCAATCATCCACTTTCTCATCACTTCTCATATTAGGAGAACTACATCTAGCCTAATATCCCCTCATAGACTTTGTCTAAGGTAGATTATATAGGCAGCACTTAGATACATGGGGTTTTTAGGGTCAGCTCGGCTACCACCTTCCCCATCATCCATTTACCCAACATAGATTAAATTATCTTTATGCTTCTCAATCAATTTTCTAGTATCAAACCTCACTCTTGGCTACAATCATCTAGTCCTTTCTTGGATTGATTTTATTCATAAATTTTCTTTTTACATCCATTGTTTGTTTGTATTGTTATGTTGTTTATTTTCTATTTATAACCATTCACTTGGTTATTTTTATCTATTTCTTAATCCTTAGCCATTCAATTTTTATTTCACTTCATTTTATCTCTAGCCATTCCAAAGGTTATTTTATTTACTTTATCAATTTTGATCATTTTTTTATGTTTGAGTCACATTTTATTAATTTGTGTGTTATTATTATTGCATTATCATTATGTGTGTGTTCAAAATCACTTAGATTATATTTTATTTTCACCTCTTCTTTTAATTATTGTTTTATGTGTGTTTATAAAGATTATTTTGGGAAATGCATATATAGTATGGTTGTGACTATATCATGATGTACTTTGCTTTTACACAATTTATTCTTTCTATTGTTCATATGCTTAAAACATCAACATTCATCATGATTATTCAATATCAATTGTGATAATGTGTTTTATGCTATATTAAAATTTAGGTTTCTCAAAACTCAAATATTATTGGAAATCCAATGCAAAGAATAAAAACAAAATAAATGTAGCTATGTCACATTCTACATCCATACACTTCACCCAATCATGCTTTACATAAGTCATACATCCATAATAAATATGCTAAAAGAATTAAAACATGCTAGCATAAATCAAAATGTAGGGAATATAACCAGTGCTACTATATATCCATACATCTGTCAAATATGTATAGAATCTATGTAAACCAATAAAGTGTCCATCAATGTCCACACCACATAATAAAAAGTCTCATAAATTATCATGAATATATATGTGTCTATACAAAAAGGTACATCTCAAAATATGTATACATCAATAAATTCATCTATCAAATATATCACATAACTATGTTTTGTCCTATCCCTCAAATGACATGTCTAGTCGTAGGAATATCTCTTTCTATGTCATAGTGTGCCTTGTGGAGGACCCATCACATCTTATACCTATCCCACTGACTTCTCTGACTTCACTGGCTGAATAGATCTAGTAGATGTTGACCATCTCATTGAGTACTCCCTAAAAGATGGTTCCCTCTGAGCTTGTGGTACATCCTCCTCATATAAACTCCTATAATTAGTGGACTTCTCCATGGCCATCATCACTCTAACCATTGTGGCTATTTTACCCTCTCTCGTTAATAATACTCTAGCCTCTACAAGCTCAATTTGAGATGTGTCCCTCTCATATTCATATTGTTGTGTGAGTACTGTATAATATGGTGTATGGGTATCTACATCATGTATAATCAATGTTGTATCCATGTCATCCCCATCCATCCCATCTATAATACCCTGTAACTTATCCACCTCAAACTGTAATCATTTGATCTCAGTTATCTGATCCCCTCTACCATCCACCACACATTGTAATCTGGAAACCTCTTGGTGCAATCCATAAATCTCTCTATCTTGAGCCCTAATCTCCTCTCAGAGTCTATCAATAAGTGCATATTCATCCACATATCTTAGATCATGTGAAGAACCAGTCACATCCCCTATATATATTTGGGTGTCATGTGTTTCTCTCATGATCACATCATGTCTTGATCCATCATCACTCTCTATCATCCTCGCTCTCCACCTCTACCAATGGAGTATCTCCTCCAACCCTTTGCTCTATATCAAGATCCATCCTTGTATCAACATCAATGTCAACCCCTGCCTTGCACAAAATCTCAATATTTTCTATATCTCTAATCTGTACATTGCAATTGACTAGCCTCCACAACACATCCTCTACCTTATGCTCATGATCATGATTATCCTCTATCTCATATAAAAACCCTCCTAGTCTAGGATCCCAAACTTGTACGTCATGTTTGTCTACTCAAGATAAACACCAACCTCTACTTTCACATTCATGATGGTGTGTATGGCATAGTCAATCTCACTAGTCTCTATCGAGCCCACCAATATACATACTATTAATAAATCCTGCATCAGTGATGTCTCTCTGATTGATCCATCTCATAATTTGTATTTTTGTCTATCTATGATCATCCATGACTAGATCAATGGTCATACCCCATTATGGTCTCTCCCTCACTAATCGTGTAAATACATGTGGCCCAATTAGTATATGTTGCCTCACACTAAACTATCTCATCATCCTATCTGAGTGATATCTCTCTATGATATAATCATGTCTCTCGATGATGTAGTAAGGGGTCATTATGTAGTCCATGTGAATATCATCATGTGGACACTAAAACATAATCTCCTTGTAAGTTCTTTAGGTGATCAGGTCATCACCTACCTCATCAAAATCCCTCCTAGAAAAATCTAGATATCCAAAGTATTGTCTATATGTCTAGATAATCACATGACATTCATATGCCAAGGGCTCATCATCAAATCATTTGCTCATATGTCTAATGAGCCTCTCTATCATAATGTTCTCTCAGCACCAAACTTGTAATAATGTGGGCGGGCTAATTTCCATCTGACTTGAGTACACAAAATGATGTAAATTGTGGTATAAATATGCTAACATGTATAGACCCCATGTGAATCTCTCTCCCATATCCATCGTGTCTCTAATCAAATTTAAAATATCAATATGACATATCCTCTTACTCTTGTTAGGAATTAAAATGCCACTAGCAACAACCATGAGTATGATAGTCAAAGAATCCATCTCTAAAGTGGTACAATAATCTACATCAATCTTGCCTCTCATAATAGGAATCAACCCATCACCAAAAATCTAGTAGAATTTAATATCTTGTGGACCCTTTCCCTAGTATGCATGTCTACCTCATATTAGAGTACCCAAAATCCAATACACATCCTCTAATGTAATAGTCATCTCCCCTATCAATAAGTGAAATGTGCTAGTTTCACTATGTCATATCTTTGTAAGTGTTATCATAGAGCTATATCTACTTGAACCTCCCACATCTATGTAATATAGAATAGTCCACTTGCTTCTAGCATGCTAAACTCATACTCAATGAATTTTTCCATCTGCACCATCGCTACAAATCTTCACTCCCATATAACAAGCATTGGTAATACCTCTTGAAAATCACAAATGTTAGTATTTAATTAACTTAGCATTCAAATCAACATTATCCCTACATTTAGAATACTCAACCATAATAACAAACAATCAAACAAACTTTTTCATCTATTTAACTTCATTCACATTTATCATTCTCTATAAAATCACTCCTACACTTTTTTGCAAATTTGCTTTGATCCTTTTCATGAATTTTCTACTACCTCAAGTGAAATCACTTCTCTAACCAATGATTTTACTTCCATGTTTAATAATTTTACTACTACTAAACAATAAAATTACCCTTTCCACCTAAAATGGTTTCGCTTCTCTATGTTATAAATTTGCTACCCTACTTAGCAAAATCATTGTTTACCCAATGAAATCATTGATTTCAATGCCAAAATCATTGTTTTATCAATAGTGATTTTTTATACTTACTTTAATCCCTAATTAATGCTAATAAATGCAAAAAAAACAAAGTTAAACTCACTTACTGAAGGCCCTCTCCTCTTAGGGCTCTGGAATATCCTCACTCGCTCCGCTCGATGCTTATGGTGTGGAATGTGGTCCATGTTTCCTCCCAAGTCTCAGAGCAAATCTTTGAAATCAAAATTTTGAACAACTAAGCTTGATAATCAAATTACACAAATGAATTTCTATACCCCATTTCTTCTACTTATATACTTCTAACCTATCAAATATTCCCCCCATCCCCTCATCCAACTCATTTATTTACCCATTTTTCAAATTTATAGAAACATTAAATCAATTCATTATGAATTTAATTTCACAATCTTACAACAATATATCTGCATAAAATAAACACAATCATTTATAAATTCAATATCTTTTTTCTATTTATAAACCCATAGCTTATTATCGATGGGATATATCATTCCCATAACCACTCAATTGATCCCTGCATCATTTTAAAAATAGTAAGTGTGCAATATTTGAATGGTTAAACTATTATTTTTCAAATCCATACTCTAGCTTTCATTAACTAGGGGAAATCTTTTTATGAAACCAACATCTTACAAGTTTGACATCGATTTTATAGTAACTTGATTTATCATTTGTCCACATCACTTTGTCCATTTCTTTTTTTCATCAATTTTGAGTGTTTGTCCATTTTATCGCACAAACCCTCGAGGGGGCATCATCACACTCATTTTCATTCATTTTGAGGCAAATTTTTGTTTTTTTTTAAATTATCAACTCTCTACTTATTTTACTATTCTTCAAAATAGTATTACTTCACATCACTTTTCAAATAGGGCCAAATGTAGACACCTAAATTTCAATCAATCTCTAAATAAACCTAAATCTATTTAATAATTCTTTTAATAATACATCACATCTCCTAAATTCAAATAATTGAATAAATCAAATTAGTCAATCATGCACACTTAAATCCTTGTTTTAAATATAAAATCTGAATTTTACACCTCATATAAACATCTTCCATCTTTTTCTACCTCATCTCAATAAAATCCATAACTTTCTCAACCTCCTATGACTCATCCTTTGAGTTGTCAAGAAGTTTTGACTTAGTCCTACTGACTCATCTAACTAACCCCATTCTTCTCTCAACCATTTAAAATGGTATTCATCCTCATGGGTGAGGACTCATTAGCCACCATTGATTATTTGGATCATTTAATAAATCTAAATAATCCTCCACCATTGGATCTTCCTCCAAATATATATATATATATATATATATATATATATATATTTGAAAACCTTTATTTTCAAGGATCTTGAATTAAGAATCTAGATTCCTGAAATTGAATCCTAGAGATTAAAATCTAGACTTATGCTAAAAATGTTATACTCATAAGCGAATCAAAGTGAATCAAAGTATTCAAGATTCCTTTTTCACCAAAATGCTTCTTGTTCTCTTTTGCATTGGAAGAGTGAACACGACATTTTCAAAGAGCAAATCAAGTTTACATTGTAGTGGAGAAAGCTTGCACATTTGAAGCATAAAGTTTAGGTTTTCCTATTTTTCTTTGTTTGTTGCTCTATCTTAGGTTGAATTTAGCTTAGATTAAGATTATTTTTTTTAGCACTTATAAATTTATTTCATATAGATTGTATAATGATAATTTAAAATTTAGTAAATAGTAGAAGGTTATTATTTCAATTTTTTTTTAATTTAAAGCCATGTAGGATGGACTCTAGACTCAAGGGAAAATAGAAGAAATGTTTAAGGCAGAAGTAATTTATAATAAATTGGTGGTAATCCTTCACAATGTAGTCATCCTGACAAGATTTTCTAAGGTCGTATGGCTTCTAATACCTTCTCCCACCCCTTTAACCATGGGATCCATGTTCCTATTCATTTCAATGTGATTTATTTTAATTTTTTAAGTTTGTTAGATAATGTACCATCTTCATCTTTTAATGTATGAGGCAATGTTTTACATAGAGGTCTGAGATGATTCACTTGTGGATATTGTCCATTTGGATGAGACACCAAATGAATATTCTCAACATATGCATACAAACCTTGATTTTGTACCTAGTAACAACCCTATTTTTAATTATGTTGAGTTATTTCCAAATCTTAGCCCAAATCTTGTGAATCCTAATTACCCATTAGCATTTTTTCATAGGCATATTGGATTTTCCCCTAATAAATTCACATATTGCAATAGGAATCGTATTGGCACTCCTACATCCCAACCTATGGTCACTAGGATGATGAAGAAACTCAAGCTTGAGGTAGACGATGATTGTATTTGAATCAATGTGATTGAGTTGTCTAGTTCATCACTGCAACATATAGAGTACCAAATAAATAAGGGATCTCATTTGATAGATCTAGTTTCTAAGGACAATTCTAATTGATGATATTTAGAGTATAGAGTTTTTATTATATTCATATCTAATGTTTATAATTATAGATATGCATTACCTGAGACATTTTGTTGGATTGTTACTAGTTATGCATTCCTTTGATAGTATATTTTAGTATTTTTTGTTTTGATAACATGCTTAGTTTTGGTAGTGATGGTTAACTAACACATATCATTATGTATTATTGTTACATTGATATGCCAATTTAAAATTTAACGTAGTCACATGAGTAAGTGTAAATGATATGGGATAAATTTTATCCATATCCATATTGTCTAATAATTTTAGACTCATCTAGATTGATACATAGTGCATTCTTTGTTAGATTGGGCCATAATTAATATATAATAGATAGGGTTGAATGCATGATTTTGAATCTATACAGAGTAATGAAATCTAAAGAACAACTCACAAGAGGGAGAAGTTTGTCTTCACCATAAAAAATTGCATTAAAATTCATTCATTGGCAAAAAATGACATAGGAAGGTACATTAAATAATGATGAATTAGGTCACCCAAAAAGGTAGTTAACTCAACTTATAATTAAAAACCATAAAGGCCTAATGACCTATTATTGATCAAAGCAATCTAACTAGATATTGTAGGTAAAACCATAAGTAAAAAAACCATAAAGGAATAATGAGGTAACCAAGTACATAGAGATGATCCCCCAGATAAGGAAGAAGATGGAGCTTCCTAAACCCGAAGAATAGCTCAAAAATGAAGATATTTGCTCTTAGTGAAGGGCTTGGTGAATATATCAATAACTTGCTTCTTTGTCTAGATGTAACAAAGATCAATGACTTTCTCATGGATGATATCCTAAATGAAATGCTTCTAAATCTTGATATTCTTGGTTCATTGATGGAGCACCAAATTCTTGTAAAGCTAGATTGTGCTTTGGTTGATGTAGAAGATAATTATTGGTCGTTGAACTGGATGTCAAACTCAGTGAGAATCTCCTAAAGCTAAATAGCCTTAATGGCAGAATTAATAGTTCCTTTGTATTCTGCCTCTATATAAGGTAGAAACTGTATCCTAAAGTAGACTTACGATTCTAAATATTTCCAACCTAATCTAAATCTATATAACCAATCAAGTTGATGTTAATACCTATTATATAGTGAATCCCAAAACTATGAGTATCCTAAATATAGTGGAGAATCCACTTAGCTACTTTCTAGTGTAGTTAATATGGTTCTTGTATGAATATGGATACCATGTCCATTGCATATGAAATATCAGGTCTAGTGTGTGTAAGGTAGATGATACTACCAATAAGTTGTTAATATAATGTAGCATCAACTTAAGGAGATGGATAATCAACATCAAGATTCACACTAGATAAAAAAGGCTTCAAAGTTGGCTTATAGTCAACCATGTTAAATAGTGCAATCAAATCAAGAGCATGTTTAGATTTTGTAATAGTGATCCCATAATTAGACTGAGAAATTTCAATCCCAAGAAAATGGTGCAACAAGCTTAAGTCAATCATTGAGAACTTGTCAGTCAAAGAAATTTTCACTGTTGTGATGGTGGATGAAGAAGTCCATGTGATCAATAGGTCATCCACATAGAAAACCAAAATCAATAGTGAATCATCTTAACATAAAATGTGGATATTTGAATCAAAATGGCATCTGGTGAACCCAACTAAAAGAAGAAAGGAGTCTATCTTGGCATACCAAGCTCAAGGAGCTTAATCAAGGTCTAGATAAATTTATGAAGTCTGTAAACTAAGGAGGAATTTTCTATAAATCCTTGTGGTTACTTCATATATATTTTGCCTTTGAGGTCACCATGAAGAAAAGCACTCTTCACATCTATCTAATGAACATCCCAATGATATGTTTCAACAATAACAATAATAAGGGGTAAATTCACAAAGTTGGGGGATAATTTCATGGACATTTTACATAACATGATCATGTTAATAAATAACATGACCATGTTATTTAATTAATGTGATCACATTATTTAAATTATGGCTTGGTAATTATTGAGCCATAACATGATTGCATTAATAACGTAATCACATTATCATTATTTTAAATAACTTGGTCATGTTAATAATGTGATTGTGTTCCCTATGTAGCCAAAATAAATAAAAACATAACTCAAATCCATAATTCCTCAAATTTCAGTCAAGATTTCTTTTTTTCCTACATATTTGCATTTTGTGATCATTTTTGGGGTTAGTGAGGCTAAACCTTGCCAAAATTCATCCTAGGAAGCCACTAATTGATGATGTCACCACATAGAAGAGGTAAGTGCTAAAAATATACACTTATTAACCCTAAATTCTTAATATTTTTTTGTTATTTTCATTTTAAATTGGTAATTTATTTATTTAGAATAGTTTGTCCTACTAACCCTCCTATTCTTCTACCTAACCCTCCATAGAACCCTCTTGTTCCTCCTCCTAACCCTCCCAAAATTTGTCAAAATCCCCCAGGCAATCAAGAGAGTCTAGTTGACCACATTGTAGAAAAAAATTGAAATTGAAGAATGAATTGGGAGGATGAGGGATCCCACTTACACCAACACCCATTGCACCTATCTAGCCAATTTTGTAGAGACATTATTAGGTCAAATTGACTCTATAATGAGTCAAATTGATAGATGGGCTTCATATCAAGATAGTTATAGGGTTTATTATGCTAAGGTCAAGAACAAAGACATATCAAAAGCCTCCATTTGCACCTTATTCATGAACCCAGCCACTAATGCACCATTTTTAGTAAGTGATAAACATTTTCAAATCCATCATTGCCAACATAATTTAATCATAGAAATTTTTTGGGATCAATGGTGGATGGTTTTTTATTATCCATCATGTAACAACTATGAGATCCCTTTGTATTTTTTGAGGAAATTCTACTATGAGTTTGTCCTCAATGAGATTTTGCACTATTTTGATTATAGTGAGTTTCAAGGTCGAGGGAAAGGCTCTGTAAAAGATCGACCAGGGGCATGTCTGTACCTAATCAACCTATAAGGATTCATATCCAAAATCCACTTGTGCCTAAGCTCCCCACTATAGTTCAATAGGTCATGAATATCGACACTTTGCATGCACTCATTTTTCTCATTGATACACTTATTCAACATACGCATAGGCTCTCATAGATCGATACTAGAGATATGTCACCTAGTGTGCATATCTGAACCCACCCTTGTAGTTATTATGGAGCTATATACACTAGACCTTTTGATGATGATGACATTAGTGGTTCAAAGTGCTTAGATAATATACTTATGAGTGATGAGTTTTTGGCATGCATATTTGGTGTGTAGATATTAGCCACTACATAGATGCAATTATATTTTATATAAATGTCATGTTAAATTTAAGTTATATTTCCAAATTTAATTTAGCTAACAATTAATTTACATATAAATTGAATAATATATATATCATTTTTTGTCTCAATAAATGGCAGTGCCTTCATTGTCATAGTTGATATCTATAGCATTTGATTTGATGCAACCATTATTCACATTTTTAGATCCAGTTGTTGGCCCATCCACTACTACATTTGTCTATGTTAAGATGACACCTTTTACTTATATAAAGGCAAAAATTTGTTTTAATCTTATGCTCTATGTACATTTACTCTATGTATATTTTCCTTGTAAGTTTAAGTTGAATTTATCTATCAATCTCAAAATTCAAGTATAATACTATTAAATACACTCTTGGTTTAATAAAGGGAAAAAAATTAGCATATATATCTTTGATACTTTATATAAAAGTAAGTGAGACCTTTTTTACATTCAATTGATGGCTCAAGTAGACACTCTTCTATCATTGCAAGCCGAGACAGATATAGGCATTGCTACTGCAATATCATCTGTATAGGCATTGATAGAGGTATATATTAACTTATAATTTTGAATTGTAAAAATAGACTTGTTTTAATAAATTTACTATATACTTGGGGGAAATATAACTTATGTGAATGTCGTGTGTATGCAAAGCTATCCTATGACATCTGATAGTCCTAGTTAGATGATTAGTAAGGCAACTTCTCATGTTTTTTCCCTATTTTAGATGCCTATTCGAATAGTTGGACCTACCACTGACTTGTTTAAGCATCAAAAATAGATTGAGTAGGACCATGAGCTTACAATAAATGCATGTTTAAATGATTTTTTAATTGTAATTTAAAATTAATTTTTTAACAATTGGTTGAATGTATTTTGTGTTAATTTTATAATAATACTTGTATTTGAACAAGTTCAACTAAAAGTAAGCTATGAGCATAAGACCCGCCGTCAGACCTTGGAGCAATCCAAGGCATTATAAGGATCTCCATCTACTAGAAGGTCATCCCATGGAGAGTCTTATTCGATAAATGCAAAGAGAGGGAACATAGTTGATGATTAAGATGTCTTACATGATATATGATTTTTTGTATGCCTATATGACAATTTACATATTCACATATTTACCAATCTCTCAAATTCTATCTTTTTAAGTTTCTAGGTATCTAGACCTAATTGTTGATCCAATAGGTAAATTTTTCAAAATAGAGTTTTTAGATCTTAAAAATTACATTTGTAGTAGTCTTTTAGTAATTGTAACATGTTCTAACCCTTACCCAAGTTTATAGAACTCAAATCAACCAAAAACTCATCTTACCTTATGCACAACTTTCTCAAAAATAGTCTTCTATAGGTGTACATAAAAATAGTCCTCTATACCTGAAATTTCAAACCTATTTTCAACCCAATCATACTTAGACTAAGTTATAAGATCCATTCCCCAGCTGCTCATGAAGTTTCAGACCTTATTATTCAATTATTTGAGTTTTTACAGGTGTTTTACTCATGAAACCCTTACTTCAAATTTACTCAAAATTTCTATAGGTTGAGAGCTTAGTTAAGACTATTGTCAACATAGATTCTACATGTATTTTTTTTGAGACTGGTTTGTGACCCTTCAACACCTCACTCATTCAACACCTTCAACACCTCACTCCTGACATTTTATTGCTTTCCAGGCTAGTCCCTTAAGGGTGTTAGGCCTCCTAAAATCGATCTTTGACAACTGATATTTGAAAATATCACAAACATATTTTATCCTAAAAATCACTTTAAGCACTTAAAATACACTTTCATGTAAACGTGGGTGAGAAAAGGGAGAGAGGAGTGCAGAAACACTAATAACAAATGTTGTCAAAGTTTAAGTTGTGGTTATATAACTATTGTTTTGATGCTTCCTAAATAAAAACTAACACTGCCAACACATTTAAGGGGGTGGATAACATCTAGGAATAGGTTCTTGTCCTCCCATTAGGCCCGATCGATAAACCCACAACCCATTCCAGCCTTGAGAATGCCCTTCCCAATACAAGAAAAATGCATTTTTTTAGCCTAATTTAAAACACAAGTAAAATAAAACCTATAATTCATTTCCATAAACTGTCAAATACCTCCCCTACATATTTAATCCCTTTAAATTCACCCTAAATTATTTAGGTGGAACCGACAATAGAAATTTGTGGGACAAGTTGCAATGACATGTCCAAAAATACAACTTTTTGCCATTAAATAAACAATTTCTTGAGCTCCAACTACCATTTCTATCTCTGAGACCTCCACCTAAGAATCCATCACTTTGATCATGTCTAAATAGGTAAATTTCATTTTATCACACTACCATGATGTTCAAATCACCTCAAAATTGAATTTTCACTATCGTTTAGGAACACAAAAACACTGATAATAAATGTTATCAAAGTTTAAGTTTTGATTGCATAACTACGATTCTAATGTTTTCTAACCAAAAACTAACACTGCTAAAATTTCAAGGGGTGAGAATAACATCTAGGACTAATTTCTTGGCCTCTCATCAATCCCAATCAACAAACCCACCTCCCATTCTAGCCTCAAGAATGCCCTTCCCAATACATAAAAATGTAATTTTTTAGCCAAAGTTAAAATATGTGTAAAACAAAACTTTTAAGTCATTTCTATGAATTGTTAGATCCCTCCCCTACGTATTGAATCCCTCTAATATCACCCTAGAGCACTCAGGTGTAACCTTTGAGATCAATTTGTTGGATAAGTTACAGTGATAGGTCAACAAATGCAACTTTTTGGTATTGAATAGGCAACTTCTTGAGCTCCTACTGCCATTTCTATCTCTGGGACCTCCACTTGAGAATCTATCAGTTCAATCATGTTTAGATAGGTAAATTACATGTTATCACACTACCATGAAATTCAAATCTACTTGAAAGTGCATTTTCACTACTATTTAGGAGCTTCTCTTAGCTTGAAGGATATGGAATTCTCTATTGATAGTGCCAACCACGTGAAGGTGGAAGCTTATATGGCACCACTAACCTACAAAAAAATATTAGTAAGTAATTAAAAATGAAAATCATATGTACTAGCTAGAAAACAAAAAACATTTGTTAAAATTGATTGCATCTACATTTGAAAAGTCAACATACCTATGTATTTCAATCCAACGAACCACTAGGACCTGCTCTAACTTTGATAGTATCAAGAATAAATTCATAGTCTGACTCCCAAACTTTTCATAGTTTCTTGTTTAATGGCCTCCCATGATATTTTTGTAATTGAATATTCGTTTCAAGAATCAAACTTTAATAGTGTAGTATCTTCCTATGCATTTCAAACTCTTCAAACAACTATTGATCTTAATTTTGTTATAGGATATCATCGAAACCAAGTTTTAGTGACTACCACTAACCTAGTGGGATAGTCAATGTTTTATCCATCTATAACTAAGGAAGTCAATTTTTTATTTCTCTTTACACACCGACACAAGTATTAATCATTATCTTCATCTGTAATAACTACAAAACATGCCCTGTATCACAAAAAACCATTTTTATTGATAATATGAAAATATATAATGAGAATAAATTGTACATAATGAAAAATATTCTACTGCGCTACACTAGATCAAATACATGGTCAAAGTCATATGATGATATCATATTTATAATTTATAATTTTGTTGGAACCTAATATATGTTGATTGGAATTAGGGGTTTGGAACTCCAATCATCCACCCACTCTTGTGACTCACACTCATTCCAAACAGTGTTCATGCATGTAGAATAGAAACATGCCAAATGTCTCATATGAACAGTCCAAGAACTTGCATTTAAGATATGAGATGAGTGGAGGTCACTTGAACCCGTTAGAGTCATATAATCCTCATACTTTTTGAAGTGTTCTTCTTCCATTAATCAAAATGTCTATGAACAGTAGAATTTGGTTGAGAACTATGACACATGATCTCATTACACATTTCAACCATGGTTTTTGCATTTGTCAAATGAACACCCTCTTCAAATTTCAAATCCTCCCTTGCAATAGTTCTGTTTACACATGCTCTAGCATTGTCATGCTCTCCTTTTCCATGGCCAACCTCAGTGAAACTTTAAATGTGTTCTACACCAGTGGTAATGTGCATCCTTCTCAACCAATAAAACATATGTGCATTTTTTAATTGTGATGTGCAATTATCTAATCAAATGTAATGTTGATTGAAATTAATGTTCCTTTGACTCAACTATTCATAGAACTTATGAAATTAACCTTACACATACTCTAAACAATGTGATTGGTCATCGTTGATATAAAAATGATACTCCCTTAATATTTTTCATCAATGCTCTATACTATCAAGTACATGCATGAATGCTATATGAAAGAATATGATAACTTGTGATGAGTTGTAATATTGTGATTGAACTTATATTTAGGGTTTGAATGTATAATTTTTAGCAAAGTCAACTACTGAAATAATCAAACCAAGTGGGAATGTATCTTTTTCTTATATTTAAATATTCATTCAACCATCTATCTCTGTGTGTGCACCTTGCATATTTATAAATAATTTTCTCTTTAAATTTGACAAAATTTTGAAAACAAGTATCTTTTTTATAACAAGCTCACACCTTTTATATTCTTTGACATCTTTTAATTGATAAGCCACTGATTTATATCCAATTGCACTTGTAATCTCCTCATGGATATATTTTTTTAATTTTAGCAATCCACCACAAATGCTGCAATTTCCATTTAAACATAATCTATTATAAAATAATTGTCCATCTAGTCTTTTACAAAAGATAGTTGAAATAAATTTCCTAGCCAATTTTGGTGACAATTTAATATCACACTCCTACAAAATGTTGTTAGTATGCAAAGTACAATAAATATAGCGAAAAACATCATAGTGCATTAAAAATTCAACATGTTGCCTACAACAACAAGTGGTGCGTGTGTTATTTATTTTTACATAAAAAAGTTTGGCCATCTAAAAATATCTTTAAAAAATAGAAATTTGTGGATGTTTTTACAAATAATTAGAGTATAATTATGTTTGATTCATATCCAATAAATGTTTTGGTTGTGGTTCACG
Source organism: Torreya grandis (assembly GCA_037957365.1). Taxonomy (NCBI): domain Eukaryota; kingdom Viridiplantae; phylum Streptophyta; class Pinopsida; order Cupressales; family Taxaceae; genus Torreya; species Torreya grandis. The sequence goes on from JARHVA010000564.1 coordinate 3,400,515, forward strand.
ATTATGAGAACCAACTCTTATTTTCACGGCATCTCTTGCATTGGGTGAAACTCTTGTATTATGTTTCCAAAATTGAGCAAGTAACTCTTTGAGAGTATCGGCTATAACCTTGTCCTTTCATGGAAGTCTACCAAAGGATGTCCAGATCTCATTAGTATTAGTTTCATTAAGTCTTTCACATCTTTCAATTATTTTCATTAATGTTTTTCTATTTATATTAAGTGTTTGGCTTATTTCTGAAATTATTTGTTTTTTTCTTGTTTGGTCACATACTGCACAAGTTATAAGTATATGTTGAGCAACATTACAATCTTGGGTACATGATTTTGGGCCTACAATATGATATGCATCATGTATATTTTTAATAATTTCATTATTTTCATCATACATTTTAGATGTTATTAGTCTTAATGTGTACATTATAGGTCTCATCTTAATCAATTTTATCAATGAAATAAATAATTGACATCTTTGACTATCATAATCCAAATTATGAAAGAAATTATCCCAAATTTGTTGAGCTAGTCTTCTTAAATGGTGATTAGATATTTTTTTATGCATTTTTTCTAAAATATTTTCATTAACTTCAATTAAGTACTTGTCTTTTCTACACACAATTCTTGGAGGTGTTGTTGATGGTGAAATTGTTAAGAGGGTGTTTTAAAATCATTATTACTTTCATTCTTTAGAGGTGGGTGACATTTTCTTCATTGTTTATTTCTTCATTATAAGTTTGCATGAAAGTTTAATGATTTTTAATTTCATCATTATTTATTTCCATCAAATTTTCTTCATTCATGGGGGGTGAAGCATTATACATAGACTCATCATCAATAAAATAAAAAACTTGGAATTTTGAATGTAAACTTCCAACATTATCTAATTCATTATTGTTAATTTTATTATTATTCATGTCATTATGGTCAATTTCATCATTATTCAATTTATTATGGTCAATTTTATCATTGTTTAATTCATTATTATCAATTAGCTCATTATTTATGGCATTTGGTTAATCAGGATTAGGATTTGTACCTTGTCTACCATGAAGTTTTTGCATTCATATCTTGTGTTTCTCTCTAAAATATTCTAATTCCTCTAGAGTGTTTTTTTCTTCAACATGTTCCTCTTCCTTGAACATGATCTGTCAGCCATCAAGGATAATTGACAGCTTTTTAAATCTGGATTCAAAAGTGCATAGGCCCTGCAAGTCCCACAAAGAATGTTTATGGGGATAGAATTATCGATTCAGGTTAAAAATAGACATTGAAAAGTGAGCTTAGTTTATGTTAATAATAAAGCAATCATGCTATTTTTAATACTAGGATCTACTTGAATATAGACATTGAGAAGTGAGTTTTGTCTATATTGAGAATAACACGGTCACATTTTTATTAATACTTGGTTAAGGTTAAACCGACATTGAGAAGTGAGTTTTATCTATATTAAAAATAACATGATTGGTGTTATTTAATAACATGATCACATTATAATTAGTACAGAATAGGGATTAGGGATTAAGGCATTAGTTCATATAGTTTAGGGATTAGGACATAGGGCTTAAAATTTATGTTATAGTTTTTAGGGATTAGAGATTAGGGAATGTAAAGTTTAGGTTTACAGGTGTATTTAAGGTATAATCGCTCTATGCCATGTGAACCTAATTATTTTTATGAAGGACATTAATTGGGACAAAATCAACTAGTAAGGAAATTTTATGATTTACAATTTAGCATATAGTGTTTAGAGTTTAAGATATAGGGCTTAGGTTTAGGGTACATAGGGTCAATCACAGAGATAATTATTAGTCTAAATGATGTTAATTTGGGATAAAATGACTGGTTCAAGGTTTAAATAGTTTATATTTATGTTTAGATTTTATGGAGTAGTAACTTTAAGGATTAGGGCTTAGGGTATAGGTTTTAGGGTATATAAGGTACAATCATGAAGGCAATTGGGGTAAGTTTGAGCTCCTTAAACCTAGATATGTGAGTAAAGACTGTGATTTTTTTATCCCCCACATCATCATAGATTGAGCCAATTAAGTCAATTGTGGTTTAATGAGTGATGTAATTTTGACCTAGTTCATCCCTGTGAACTTAATTAATACTATATATAAAGGATGTTAATTGGGGCTAAATTTATTGGTTTAGGACTAGGGTCTACAATTTAAAGGGTTTGGGGTTTAGGGATTATGGCTTGGGGTTTAAATTAAATGGTACAGGGTTAGGGTTTAAATTAAATGGTAGGGTTTAGGGTTTAACATATCAGATATACGGTCTAATCACTAAGGTGATTGAAGAACATTTCAGCTATTTGTTCACCTATTTGTGATAATTACTTTCATGTTTGCATTTCTGATAAAAGTAGGGTCAATTAAGCCATACATGTTGCATACATTATACAATTGATTGAGCCATAAATTTTGTTTAGGGGATCAAATTTGCCCAAATCATGCCCCTAATTGCACAAATTGACTAATTGGATCAATTCATGATAGAATCAAACTTTTAATTTTGCCCCAAATCATATCTTGCTCTTGAAAGGGTTCAAATTGGCCTCAAATGCCTCCTCAATTAAATGAATCAACTATTTGGTTAATTATATATGACATGACATTAGGGTTAATTTCAATCCAAATCACATTGAATATACAATTTAAAATATGTTTATGTGGCTCATTTTGACCCTAAGTAACTCCACAATTTAACTAATCGACATTTGCATTCATTAGACGATGACTTCAAGTTTATTGAGTTCAAAACCACATTCTATACATGTAGAACTTGCATATAAGTAAATAATGTTTATTTTTTTCAATCGAGATAATGAAATTGGATTTGATCAACCCCTAAATCACATTTTATAGTCATGTAATTAGGTTGAAGGGGCTTAAAATAGCCTCAATTTACTTTAGATGCACAACTAGATTGGTACTCTAAAGGCTAAATTTTAGCCATAGGTTTAAAAAATGCATTTTATGACATCTCTTGATAAAATTAGTTATATCATAAGGCATGTATGTTTGCAAAATGTAATTGGCATTAGGACATAGAGCTTATAATTTATGTTTTAGGGATTAGGGATTAGGGCATAGGGTTTAGGTTTAAGGGTGTATACAATGTCTAATCACTCTATGCCATGTGAACTTAATTCTTACTACAAAGGATGTTAATTGGGACTAAATCAATTGGTAAATAGGGAAAGTTTATTATTTACAATTTAAGGTATAGTGTTTAGGGTTTATGGTTTAGGGCTTAGGTTTTAATGTATATGTGGTTTAGGGTACATAGGGTCAATCACAAAGATAATTGAGGATAATTTGAATCACTTGGACCCATTTATGACCATATAATGTGTTTTTGGGTTAGAATTATACCCCATGTCATTGTGCAAATTGAGTGAATTAGTCAAATGGCATAATCAGTCATGTGATTTAGGCCAAACTAAGCCCTGTGAACTTAATTCTTAGTCTAAATGATGTTAATTTGGGCTAAAATGATTGGTTCAAGGTTTAAAGAGTTTATATTATGGTTTAGAGTTTAGAGATTAATAAATTTAGGGATTCAAGCTTAGAGTATAGGTTTTAGGGTATACAAAGTATAATCATGATGGTGATTGGGGTAAATTTGAGCTCCTTGAACCTAGATATGTGAGTAAAGAATATGATTTTGGGCTCAATTATCCCCTACATCATCACCAATTGAGCTAATTAAGTCAATTGTGGTAATGAGTGATGCAATTTTGACCAAGTTCATCCCTGTGAACCTAATTCTTACTATATATAAATGATGTTAATTGGGGATAAATTTATGGGTTTAGGATTTAGGGTCTATAATTTAAAGGGTTTCGGGTTTGGGGTTTATGGCTTAGGATTTAAGGTAAATGGTATAGGGTTTAGGGTTTAATTTAAATGGTACAGGTTTTAGGGTTTAAGATATTAGATATAAGGTCCAATCAATACGGTAATTGAAGAAAAATTGAGTCACTTGTTCACTTATTTGTGACAATTACCTTCATGTTTGCATTTCTGATAAAAGTAGGGTCAGTTAAGCCATACATGTTGCATATATTATACAATCGATTGAGCCATAAATTTGGTTTAGGGGCTCAATTTTACCCAAATCACACCCCTAATTGCACAAATTGACTAATTGGATCAATTTATGATAGAATCAAACTTAATTTTGCCCTAAATCATATCTTGCTCTTGAAGGAGTTCAAATTGGCCTCAAATTCCTCCTTGATTAAATGAATAGACTCTTTGGTTAATTATAGATGACATGACATTAGGGTTAATTTCACTCCAAATCACATTTAATATACAGTTTAAAATACATTCATGTGGCTCATTTGACCCTAATTACCTCCACAATTGAACTAATTGACATTTGCATTCATTAGTTGATGACTTCAAATTTATTGAGCTCAAAACCACATACTATATATGTAGACCTTGCATATAAATAAATAATGTTTCTTTGCTTCAATCAAGCTAATGAAATTGGAGTTTATCAACCCCCAAATCACATTTTATATTCATGCAATTAGGTTCAAGGGGCTCAAAATAGCACCAATTTAATTTAGATGTATAGTTAGATTCGTACTCCAAAGGCTAAATTTTGGCCATAGGTTTAAAAATGCATTTTATGGCATCTCTTGAGAAAATAAGTTATATCATAAAATGTATAATGAGTTGCACCTTGAAACCAAGTAATTATAAGTAGTCAAGTCAACATATTAAAATGCCCATAAAATTTTCTAAGTTTAATGTGATACCACGACACCTTAATTCACTATCCAAGGTTAGGGACCTTTCCCATATCACATGACATAACACCACTATTAGGGAGCTCAAGAACATATAATAGCATACATAAATTTTGAGCTAAAGAGAAAATTTGGGTTTTTGGGTGTTATGAATATATAACACGATCACGTTATAAACTAATGTAATTACGTTACCAATATGGTTAATAGCATGATCATGTTATTAACATGAATGTTATATTTAAATTAGAATTCAAAAATAGTGCCTTTTGGCTTGGGAATGGCTTGGATTCATGAGCCAAAGGCTTAGACTCATCAATCTACAACTGAGTCTGAGAGTTCTGATAAAAAAAAACAAAATTCAACTTCAATCACCAAATACACTAGAAATTTCAATGGTAAAATTCAAAAACTTAATACCATCATGATAAACATGCTCTCTTCTTTCCAAAAATATGATTTTTATAATTTTTTGACTAATTTAAGGTTTCAAACAATGTTGATTTCTAATTATACCTTTTTTATGCGACTACATGTTGTAAATATGCATGCCTATACATGTTCATGTAATTTGTTTTTAGTTGATCCAAGTGAAAAAAAAGCTATATGGTCACAAACTAGGACTAATTCTACACACATTCAAAAAAATAACTGATTTTCATTTTTTGAGGTAGTTAGGCACACCGCATGGATGACTATCCATGTTTTTGTTAGTTTTCTAGATCTATTTACTTGCAAAATTCATTAAAAAAGTGTTAATTGAAAAAATATAAAAAAATATAGGTCACAAACTAGAATATCTTATCTAAATTTTCCCCAAAAGGTTTCAAAGAATATTAAATGCTATTAAAAAAATGGTGCATCACAAAACCGTCTATCTACTCTATTTTATTTTTTTTTAAAGAAATTCCTCTTCAAATTTTAGACATTTGACCTAGTTATACTTAGCCATTTTAAAAAATATATTAGTGTTTTATAAACTAGACTTGAAATGCTACATTTCATGTTCTTACACCATCTTCAAATTTGGAGTGTATATATCTCAAATTATCTACAAAAGTTCAGATTTCTAAAATTTTAGAAAAATCATGTCCACAGGTAAGCCATTTTTTATCCCCCAACTTTGTGCACTTACCCTAAGTCGGATTGAGTTCATTTTGGAAACTATAATGAATTTCTTGGTATAGTCAATGCCAGGTACTTGAGAAAAACCCTTTGCTGCCAAACATGCCTTGAACATGTCTACAAGCCCATCTATCGTAAATTTTGTTCAGTAGTTCTACCTACATCAAACAAGTTTTCTTCCTTTAGGAAGGGGGACTAAATCCTAAGTCTTTCTATTATGTAATGAACCATATTCCTCTGCCATATAAGTGTCCCACTTAGTAGTACCTGATGCTTTTTAAAATGACTATGGATCAAAAGTAGATGCAATAAAAATATGTGGGGTATCCTAGAATTATGAATGAGTTTGCATATTGTTTGATGGATCTCCGACCCATTGGCTAGTAATTTACAGTGTCTATCTAGCCCAAAGAAGACTAGTGCTCATAGAGTTAAGAGGAGATTTCTCATCCTTGAAGATGTTTTTTGAGGAGGAAATGCTTCCTCATCACTATTCTCATCTTCAAAACTAGAAGAATAATTTGGCTTATCATGAAGATGATCAGGTGGATTGAATTATCAGAATTGTCATCAAATCCCAATGTATCCAAGGAAGAGTGAGATGTGTCAAGTGTGGAGTCCAAAAGACCCTCTAAAAAATAAACACTCCTCTTAATGAACAACTCATGAGTGGTGAGATGGAGAATCCTATATCCCTTAACACCCTCTGGATATCCAACAAAGATGCAAGACTAAATTTGAAGTTCAATTGCCTTACATTTCCCTTAACACCCTCTGGATATCCAACAAAGATGCAAGACTAAATTTGAAGTTCAATTGCCTTACATTTCTTCTTGGAAATGCATTCCATAGTAGGATATATAAACACTTGGAAGTGCTTCACTATGGGTTTTTGACCTCTCCAAGATTCAAAATGGGTGACTCCCTTCAATTGTTTATGAGGAACTCAATTCTAGATATAACAAACATAGTTTATGGCCTCGACCCAATATTGAGATGCAAGAGACTTGGAATGTAGCATATAATTGGCCATTTCCTTCAAGGCCATGTTCTTGCATTCTGTAACACCATTCTGATGAGGACTATATGAAATTGTACATTGTAGTTCAATTCCCTTTGATGTATAGAATTGCTCAAAATAATTACTGACATACTCACCACCATTATCGTTCCATAAAATATTTATGGCTTAACCTGATTATTTTTGTACAAGCACCTTGAATTCCTAAAAATGGTCAAAGACCTTTGATTTTTATTTAAGAAAATACGCCCAAATGTACCTCAAAAATTCATAAATGGAATTAAACATGTACTTTTTCTTATTGAATGAAGGTTTTGGAAATAGACTAACGATGTCACTATGAACAATCTCTAATTTTTGTTTAGCTCTCTGTGATTTGTCCTTGTCATACTTCTCCTCAAAATGCTTACCAAGTATGTGACTATTGAAAACTCCATTAGAAAACTTGACTCATGGCCATCCTAAAACCATGTGTTGATGACTGAGTTATTCCAGGGAGCGATAATTGAATAGGTTGAATCGCTCAAATCATAGTTTACTCACCCCATCTGAATGAGTGAGTAGCGTATTAGAGGGTTGATCAGGAGAAAACTATGAAAACCATACAATCATGACTGGTGATCTGCTTTCCCAAATACAACAATGGAGTCACTATCTACTTCCCTAATAACTATAGAATTGGATGTAAACTCACCTTTCTTACCTGCACTGATGTGAATGATCTGATAAATAGATAGGAGATTGGTGGATAAAGAGGGAACACATAGAACATCATGAAATGTCCCATAATTCAATTCAACATATCCTCTCCCACTAAATTTTATGAAGGTATCGTCATCGAACAAGATGTAAGGGTATCATCACCCAACAAGATGGAAGGCATAAAATAATGATCCAAGGATGAGAACATGCCCTGCGATGAATCCATGCAATATGATGCACCATAATCAATAACCCATGTGAAAGCTTGGGATGTAGCTACAACAAGTGCTTTGCCCTTCTTAATGTATTTGGCCTTAGAATACTCCTCTGTTAATGATCTCTGATTGGAAAAATTAGGGACACTAATATTATGTTTCTCAAAAAAAATTATCAGTTGGTCAATCTACTTCTTCATGCATTTGGATTCATCATGTCCAGATTTCTTAAAATAGCCACATGTGAGTTGTTCTTTCTTAGGTTTCCATTCTGAAGAGGATGCTTTTAATGCTTTAGATTTAGCATTAGATTTATGACCTTTTCTTTGCTTTGTGTCCTTGTTTTGTTTCTTCTCCTTGTTTCCAGAAGCCTTCTACTTGTCATGACTCACAAATAAGACATGATATGTAGAGGACTTCAGTGTGGCCATTTAAATAAGCATGTCTTGATCCCGATTCAGGGCAAAAATAAATTCATCTAAGGATGACATGGTTCGTGTATCTCCAATGGTATGTTTGGTGGCATGTAAGGTAGAGATGAAGATAGAATAGTCATTTCCCAATTTGGCAAGGATGAAAAGAATTAATTGATCATCCTTTTTATCAATGACACATAATTTTTACTGCAACTTGAGTAATTTAAAATTTTTGAATAAGTCTTGTATCATATAAAAATCAACTAGGTTCAAATTGATGAGCTCATTCTCCAACTCATGACCTCTCATTGTGTCCTACTTCCCAAAGAGTTTTCTAATATGGTCCAAACTTCATTAGGAGTAGTAGAAGATTCAATATGAAATAACAGGTCAGGGGACATAGACAGGGATAGAAAACTGTAGGCTTCGTCACTTCTATTGTACCACTTCACCTTCTCTACCTTAGGTGCTAGTTTTTTTTTATACCCATCATGATTTGATGTAAGCCTTTACTCTTCAAAATGATTTGCACTTTGAATTTTCACTCGTGATAGTTGAATGGTGTAAGAACCAGAATAAAACTAAGACCCATGGTGTAGAAAGGAAGTATGTGTTGAACTACGTGTGTAGAAAGAATAAGATAAGAAACCCATTTAATCTAATAAATTTTAATTTTTCAAAACACAAAATAGCACCAATATGTGTATCTTGAAAAACCATGCACTTTCAAAAAAATGGCACCTCAATTGAAGTAACAGACTGAAAATTATACATGTTTGAGTTATAGATGAAAGTGTGCAAATGTAGGTGTCATAATCCAAGGTGTGTAAATGTAGGGGTCAAATACCAAGGGTTATCTAAATAGGTTTCAAAACCTGATAGGTGCACGAGTAGGGCTCAGAACTTGACAAGTGTTTGAGCAGTCATTGGAACCCAACATGTGTTTGAGTAGACATCAGAGCCTAATGGGTGTTTGAGCAAGCATCAGATCTTGATTGGTGTAAATACAGGGATTGGATCCCAATAGGTTTAAATGTAGGGGTTAGATCCCAACAAGTGCAAATGTAGGAGTCAGAGCCCAACAAATGCAAATGCAGAGGTCAAAACCTGACAAGTGTAAATATAGGGGTCAAAGCCTAATAAGTGTCTTTTAAAGTTTGGAACCCAATAAGATTACACGTAGCCACTCAAATGTATACTAAGGTGAAAATGTCTAATGGGACTTGTTTCTCCAATGAAGAAAGCTTGATAACTATCAAAATTTTCTATGAGGGGTCAAAATCTTGACAAACTGATAAATTTCCAAAAATTTAGATTCTAAGAAATTTTTCCAAAATTTAAAAGAGACCCACTTGGTTTCTTAACAAACCCAAGAAAAAAATTAGAAATTAGTTTTTCTCAAAGTCACTAAATGTACATATTTTTGCAAACTTCAAAAAATGGCCTTGAAACCCTCCAAAAATGGTCAAAAATAGACTATCACAAAATTAGATTATGTTTATAGTCATTCTTGGAGGTTTTCTACCATTTAAATCCAATGACACTACCCATTTTTCACTTAGAGACTTTGGGTATGTAGATTTGCATGGAATTATGAGAAACCCCACCAAACCCTAAAAATCCAAAATCAGTATAATCTTAAACCAATATGAATTCAAGATCTCACAACATAATTAATGGATTCATCTACCAACGTAATTTTAATATCATGTCGGAGTAGGCCACAATGAGGATCTATTGGATATGGTCGAATGCACGAGGTTGAATCTGTATAAAGTAGTGAAATCTAAAGAACAACTCACAAGAGGAAGAAACTTATCTTCACAACAAAAAGTTACATTAACATTCATTCATTAGTCAAAAAGTACATTGTAAGGTAAATTAAATAGTGAGGAATTAGGTCACCCAAAAAGGTAATCAACTCAACTCATAATTATAAAATGACTTAAAGTACATTTCCCCTAATGACCTATTATTAACCTAAGAAAGTTAACTAAACCGTGTAGGTAAAATCACAAGTGCAAGAACCTTACACCAACATTATCTATATTTTTAGACTAACCATTGGATACGCAACCCCTGTTTTGATTGAGGTGCCTAAATTCTTCTCGTCTTTATATGTTGATTAGATGTTATCTGCCCATGTCCAAATGACATCATTCATCCACTCAGAATTTTGAGATTCTATGTTGGCACATACAAGGACAATACTAGAGAAGGTGATATGATCAAGCTAGACAACTATTCGTTGCATTTGATCAAACAATATGAATTGCTATTGAGGTAGCCCATGGGTTCTATACGTTACAATTTCATATTCCATGAGAAGATGTTTGAATTCTTACTGTGGTTGTGTTGGGATATGAATAACTGAAAGCACACAATTGATTACCAAATACAAGCAACTTAATATACGGAATTAACCAGAATCAATAAGTAACTAGAATCCAGAAATAACACAAGATATGAGAGACAATACACAACTTGTATTAATACTCATACAGAAAAGAATACAATAAAGAAGATGCCACTTCTTCTCCACCACCTCTTCAGATGCTTCCCACACCTCAAGTGAGCAGTAATTCTCTCCTCAAAGCTCTCTCTCTTAGGTCCCAACACCCAACTCAAAACACAAAGTTGGTGTTCACCTTATACCTGTGCTCCACACACACCACAAGTGCTCCATGCACTCTACAAGTACACAAACATACTTCAAGTAGATCTCCCCTGAACCTACAACAACCTGCACCTTAATAGACCTTACTTATGGAAGGATCTTCCTTGCCTTTCTCTTTGCTCTGAGTACACACCTGTACTCCAAGTAGATCTCTCCTGACGCTGCTCCATGTTGTGTTGTTGTCCTCTCTAATCTTGCACCCCTGCATATCAATGATCTTACTTACCATGTAGATCTCCTATAGAAGCCATGCTCACCTGATGACCAAGATCATACACTCCTGAAGAACCCTACTGATTCTCCAATCCAGCACCCACCTTGGTACTGTGGCACTAGGAGGAACACACCATTGCTCACCTCACACACAGAAGGAGCTTATAATAATGCTCTCTTACTCTCTAACACAAATTTATAATACAACCATGAGTCTAATACATAGATCTCATCCAAACAATAATTAGACACCTAATTACAATAATTAGATCCACAGCTCTCAGTCTAAAATTGGCTCTGAACATGCAAACACATGGTTTGTTAGCTAACTACTCGTAAAACACTCCAGCTTGAACCACACAGGTGACCGATGTCAGTCCCTGTCTGCCTAGGGGTCACCGATGCTGGCCGACTACTGATCGACATTAGTTGCCTTCTGGTCTAATCCTATCGACGTCAGTTGGCCTGACCGATGCCGGCGTCTGAGACACTCCACAACCCTTCTGCAACCTCCTCCTCTGTTTGCATCAGTGAAGCTTTTAGCTCCACAACCTAACAATCTCCCACTTGGAGATAAATAGCTACACTATACCTATACCTGTACCCTGTCTAATCTATTTCTTGGTTTGTATCCCTCTTCAAGATCAATCCTGAAGACAACCCACCACACAACCTGTGGTGTACCTCCTGTCATCCGAGTACCCTGCCGCATCCGAACCTACAATCCCATGTAGTGAAGTCTTGACCCTAAATAGCATGAATCCCTGCTGTTGGTCCCTCTCAAATACCTGAGAACTCACTTCTTCGAATTGGCTCCTAACTCTCTGACAGCTCCCACTGCTTGGGAAAACTCAGGTCTATAACAGACCTCATGTGATTTCAAACACAGAACTATCCAGCGCTTAGTGTGCTCCAATTCTACATCCTGAACCTCACCAACACCTGATTCACATCAGCTCTCACTGGAGACAAAATCAACCTGTGATCTCCCATGTCTCCCATGCTAAAGAATTTCGCTACTCTAAATTCTTCATGACATGCCACTGAACTAATCTTACCCTTAGCTCAGCAAAACCCTGTATTTCTAAACTTGTACCAAGCTCATCCTCCACATACAGCAATAGGATAATGTTGCGACCATCATTCACCTGGTAAGACAAACACAATGGTTATACTGACATTGACAAAAGCCCTGCTTTGTCATCCACCTGGTACCACCTGTCAGTCCTATCCCACTGTCCTGCAGCTCCTCAAGACCATATGACCTGGTCTTCTGTCTCACGTGTTTGTTCTGTCTATTCTTCAACTAAGGAATCCATTCGTCTCTGTGCTTTCATACCCGTTGGCAACCCTACCAAATCTCCCGCTTGGTTCTGTAATCTCTCCATGCCATGCTCCCACTGTTTCCTGGATCCTTCCTGCTCTGCAGTTAGTAACTAGTGTAAAGAAGAGGAACAATGAATTTGAGGCCTACTTACGTCTTCAGTCCTCCATATGGGTGTTTGAGACTCCTTGACAACTTACTGTCCACCCAAAATTTGTTATAGTGACCGACCTTGGTCACCACACAGTCTGCATCCAACCGACGTCGGTTCCCATGCGCCTGTCCTGACTACCAACCCTGCCGACGTCGGTGTCTCCTGCTATCGACATCAGTCCTTGTGACCGATGTCGGTCTTACCTACTGTTGACGTCAGTTTTCCTGTCGATGTCGGTACTTGTGTTACCTGTGAGTGATGATTTTTTACCTGCGAGCTCTTTTGAATCAATCCCCATGTCCAAACTGCCCTGCTCAGAAGTATCCAGCCCCATCCACTGGTCTCTGTCTGCCATCTCCTCCAAGAACACCAAGGCTTTCCAATTCTTAAGCCTGTCAAATATATCTATCTTTCACTTAAGAACATGCATCTCCTTCCTGCTCATGTGACCAAGCCTACGAAGCCACGTCTCCGCAACAGAAGAAGAATCAGTAATATAAACAAGTAGATAAAGAGTACGTATTTTCTTACCACCAGCTAATTCAAGTGCATCCACTGTGAGAGTTCTCGTGCATCTCTCATCACCCAACATTTTTGAAGAAATTAGCCACATCTCCAAACCTGGGACCTGCATGACCTCCTTCAACACCCATGTGTTGGCCGCCTGCAATTTCAGCTCCACTTCCCCTTTGCCAATTCTTTGGCAAGGCTCACCAGCTCCTCTCCTTGGGGCTGCATGGAAAGAGGCAACCGAATCTTTTATCCAAGATTCAACTTTATCCAAGAAACCTCCCAGAGCATCTTGTGCCACATCCCTTGCAACATCTGCTTCTTCAGTTCCTTCTTGCTGATCTGCTACCAACCAACAATCTCCTTTTACCTACTCTTTCTTTCCATAGGACCGTAAGTGACCATCTGTGCTTTTCAACTCCTCCATTCTTAGCTTACTTTGATCTGCCATTGCTCTACTCTCACTCAATCAGAAACCCCTGAGAGTGACCTGTAACCAAACACAAAACCTGTTCCCTGCAACCTTAGCTCTGATACCAGGTGTTGGGATATGAATAACTGGAAGCACACAATTGATTACCAAATACAAGCAACTTAATATGCAGAATTAACCAGAATCAACAAGTAACTAGAATCCAGAAATAACACAAGATATGAGAGACAATACACAACTTGTATTAATGCTCATACAGAAAAGAATACAATAAAGAAGATGCCACTTCTTCTCCACCACCTCTTCAGAGGCTTCCCACACCTCAAGTGAACAGTAATTCTCTCCTCAAAGCTCTCTCTCTTAGGTCCCAACACCCAACTCAAAACACAGAGTTGGTGTTCACCTTATACCTATGCTCCACGCACACTACAAGTGCTCCACGCACTCTACAAGTACACAAACATACTTCAAGTAGATCTCCCCTAAACCTGCAACAACCTGCACCTCAATAGACCTTACTTATGGAAGGATCTTCCTTGCCTTCCTCTTTGCTCTGAGTACACACCTGTACTCCAAGTAGATCTCTCCTAATATTGCTCCCTGTTGTGTTGCTGTCCTCTCTGATCTTGCACACCTGTAAATCAATCTGGTTCTACACACCTGTGAACCTTGACCTTGCACACACATACACCTGCATATCAATGATCTTACTTACCATGTAGATCTCTTATAGAAGCCATGCTCACCTGATGACCAAGATCATACACTCCTGAAGAACCCTGCTGATTTTCCAATCCAGCACCCACCTTAGTATTGTGGCACTAGGAGGAACACACCATTGCTCACCTCACACACAGAAGGAGCTTATAATAATGCTCTCTTACTCTCTAGCACAAATTTACAATACAACCATGAGTCTAATATATAGATCTCATCCAAACAATAATTAGACACCTAATTACAATAATTAGATCCATAGCTCTCAGTCTAAAATTGGCTCTCAACATGCAAACACATGGTTTGTTAGCTAACTGCCCGTAAAACACTCTAGCTCGAACCACACAGGTGACCGACGTCGGTCCCTGTCTGCCTGGGGGTCGCCGACGCCGGCCGACTACTGACCGACGTCGGTTGCCTTCTGGTCTAATCCTGCCGACGTCGGTTGGCCTGACCGACGCCGACATCTGAGACACTCTGCAACCCTTCTGCAACCTCCTCCTCTATTTGCATCAGTGAAGCTTTTAGCTCCACAACCTAACAGGTTGAAAATTTTTCAAGCATCCAACAAACTTCCACATTTGTCATACATGTTGATAAGTGTGTTTTGGAACAATGTGTTTGTGGAAAAAGTGTCCCCTGTGATTGATATGTGAGTGGATTTGCTTGCCCTCTGAAAGGGATTTGTGTGCAATGCAGGAATGCAATAGATGAAGATATGTAGAATAATCTACAAGGGGGTTTTGTTTAGTAAGTAAAATGTGTAGCATCTCCTTCAAGAGACCCTCTATATAGAGTACTTTGAAATTGTGATTGAGATGGTTAATGAATGACATTGTATGTATTGTAGTAAAGGTTCATCATCTTCATCAAATTTTGATTGCTTTAAACATTATATGATTTAATAACAATAATTAAGTACTTGGTTTCTTCTAAATAGTACTTGTGAAATATGGTTTAATGTACCCTAGATAATGTCAAAAAATCATATTAATACTAATTAAATAAATAAATTTCTAAAAAATAATAATTATAGTTTAGTTTTTTCTTGTATTTTTTATTAATATATTTTAAAGTTATTATTGAAATAAACTTTCTTCATATATTTTAGATAACAATCACAAGGTAAGGAGGCCTATTTTAACACACAAACGTAAAATACAGAGTGGTCATTTAAGTAATGACTAAAATACACATAAATAAAAGAATCTTATAAAAAAATAATATATAATTAAAATTACTCATGAAAACCTTCAGCTTAACATTAATAATCTTCTTGAATATTATATTAAAATATTATACAGAGCATAGCCTAAATTCATCTCAACATATTTATATGTTGATTAGATGCTTAAGAACATACGAAAACTTGAATCAACACCATGCTTAAGAACATACAAAACCATCATACTCAAACCCCTAGAAGAAAGGGCAAGGCCATACAAAACATGAAAATAGATATTTCAAGGTGAGATGAGTGGCAATGGTGAGGGGCAATGAAAAGGTATTTTCGATGATATCATACACCAAGGGGCCCATATCGAACATCAAACCTAGATTTAGGGCAACTTTTGGTGTTACATGACCATCACCCGTTAGAAAGGGATTTGTAGCTTGCAAGGTGGTGGCATCTTTGAATGGTTGTTTTTTTATTGTCAAGTGTGGACAAGGATGTCATGAGAGTTGATTTGATTGTGACAGGGCTCCACATCTGATGTGTAACTCGAATGAACAATGCAATGTTATTGTTGTGGGGACAATACATTGCAGTCACAGAGCCTATCTTGTAGCTTCTGTTTGCCCATTCTACAAATTGCATTGATAGATGTGATATGTCACTAACTTTGACCATGTATCTTCCTAGGGTTCGTCAAGTCCATCACTTGAAATAACTTGTCATTGCCCCTCACCATGACCACCCAGTTCACCTTAAAATATTTTACCACTTACATGTTTTGTATAGCCTTGTCCTTCCTTGTCACTTGAAATACCTGTCATTGCCCCTCACCACAACTGCGCAGTTCACCTTAAAATCTTTCACCACTTCCATGTTTTGTATAGCCTTGCCCTTTCCCAACATTTCACCATTGCTCAAGATCACTATGTAACAAAACGTCTCCTCTCTGCACAATATATTGCCATACCGTATGAAAGAACACAACCTCATTCGGCATTATCGTTGGGTAATCACCGCCAATTTCCTTTCAAAATGGCATGGGCTCTAATCATACATAAAGCACAAGAAATGACTCAATAAAATGGCAATAAATATTGGCAACATTAATCGTCAATTGCTGACCTTCATTGCCTATCAAGAGTACGCTCACTATAGGACTTGTATATCAACCCTTTACTTACATTTGACCGTTATGCAAGAATGAAGGATAATATACATGTAAACTTATAAGAGCAGAGGAAGCAAGACTCAGTATAATATCTCTTCCACAAAATTTACAACAACTATAAGTTTTCTCAATTAACATAGAAAAATATATTTCACAAATTTGTTTCGCTCGTAACTACTTTTCCCCTATTTCACACTCATAAACACTTAATAACAAATAAATAAAAAATAAAGACAAATCCTTCTCGAAATTCCTTGCACCATCGAAACCACTGCGAATATACTCTGCATTTATCTTGAATATTAATATGAGGCAGAGACTATGACACAACTTGTCATTTTCTAATGGAGCTTAACTTTCTAGCAATGTTGTACCTATAAAAAAGAATGGTATATCCACTCGTTTTTAATCAATAAAATTAACCCATTTTATCTCATATATATGTGTGTGTGTGGGGGGGGGACACTACGTGACAAGCTTACTCTTTTTTGAAAGAGTAACAACAGTTGCCAAAGATGACAACATTAATTAATGAGTTACCATATATTTTTAATGGCATCATGTTAGATGCATTGACAATCCGAAAGTATCCAACTTTAGAATCAGATGTGTGAGGTACAGTCAATAGGCTCTCCAAATATTGAGGTGCTGCAAAATCAACATCACCCACTAAACTATTAACCCAAAGCTGAAATTCTTACACTAACAAATAGGCTAGCACAAAAATTTGAAGTACCACACATAAATGAGTTCCAGTGCTCCTAAATCTGAATAGGAGGGAAGACCAGAATGTCCCACACCCCTAATCCTTTCCTCACCAAAGCGCTCCATTGATGATGTAAGCAATAATAATAAAAAACAAGAATGCCTAATTAATTGCCATCCAGAGGAAGCTTTGAGATGAGAAAATTGGGCAAGGGCACGCATCCCTCTTACCCTCCACTGGACATCAAATATGCACATTTACTTCAACGACCGCCACATCTGTCACTGGTTGAGTCGGAAGAGTGTGAGTGTGAGGTTCCATTGATTGATCTCCACCTCTTGACAAGCCCAAATCAAAAGGAAACAACAGGAGTGTGCCCAACAAATCATGGAGGCATCTTCCCAATGGGGATTCTTCCAAGCCATCAACCATGGCCTGCCTCCCACCCTCATTCACCACCTGCGCGCACACGCCACCAAACTCTTTTCCTTACCATTTGAAGTGAAGAAAAATGAGCTTCTTCCCTACATGTGGGGGACTCCGGCAGGAGTAGACCAACTGAACAACTCTAATTGGATGGAATCCTTTCATTTTTTCCCTCATTCCATCAACTCCCACTCCCACTCACAGGATTCTGTACATCACATCCTCATGGAGGACATAGATTTTACTGCTCTCAGGTAAATAAATAAAGATGTCAAATCTATAGAAATAGGTTTAACAGCATCTGAACTTTTTTGTAATTGTTGACAGAGTGACAATCGAAGAATATGGCAGAGCAATTGGTAAAATTGGCTGCGAGGTTCTGGATGCATTAGCATCACAGATGGGCTTAAGGCCACGTTATTTCAGTGTTTGTTATTGTGCTGCTGATTCTATCATAAGATTCAACCGCTATCCTCCCTACACAAAGCCATGGGCAGTCCATGGGATGGAACCCCACACAGATAGTGATCTCATCACCCTCATCCTGCAAGATCAAGTTGGGGGCCTTCAGACCTTCAAAGACAACAAGTGGATGAATGTTGAATCTGACGCCGACGCACTTGTCATCAATATTGGTGATCTCTTGCAGGTGGGTGTGTATCAATAACATCAAGATCTGTGACGTGTGTTAAATTGATCTCACAATAGCCTTTGGTTATGATGATACAGGCATGGAGCAATGATTTTTATAAGAGCACCAAACAGAGTCGCTGTGAATTGTAATGAAGAAAGGGTGTCTGTGGGGTATTTTGTATTCCCATCTGGGGATACTCTCATACTCAACCCCCACCATCACAAGTACAGAGCCTTCACCCCCAAAGATTTCAAGGCACAAGTTCGGGAAGACTTGGTGCTCACAGGTTCTAAGATCGGTCTTCCTCACTTTCGGATAAATAACAATAATGTTTTAAATTAGAAACATAAATTTACTTTATTTCCGTCTTTGCTTTTTTTCCATTTTCAACATCATCATGCTCTATTTCTCAATTAATTCAACAAGTGTTACAATTTTAATACTTGTTAGGTGATGCTTCTCTCAAAATGAAAATCTATGAGATAAAAAGATAAAAAAAATTTGTTGTTGTTAGAAGTTTGGGTGAGTTGTTTTTTCACTCAAATTTTTCGAGTCAATGCAGTAAGGGCATCGTGCTTTATCTGAAGCATTGTGTTTTGGCTCACTGCAAATTAGATCCAAAAACTTTTCATAAAATAGCAAGGCAACACAAAGTCTCTTTGAATGCGGCGTCTTATTCAACAAACGTGAGGAAAGAATTATTTGCAAAAATCCCACTTATTAACTTAGTGGTGCAATCAATAAGGAAAATCCCCTGAATCAAGACACATTTAGCCTTGTGAGGAGGAAAATAGCCAAAAGCTTCAGCGCCAAGAACATAAAGAGTCGAAACGAGGGGGCATCCTTTCCAAACATAACAAAAAATCCCAAAACTATCAAACTTGTGGTCATTGATGGTAAAAAAAACTAAGGCCTTTGACAAGAAAGTCTAAACAACTGAAATAAAAAAACTTGCCAAACCCCAAGATTTTAAGCATTATGAGAATAAATGGCCATTCAATATGGTCATAGGATTTTTCGAAATCAAACTTGAAGAAGATGGTCTTCTGTTAAGAGGCACATGCCCATTCATTCCTTCCCACTCAACAATGCTATCATCCAAATTGTACCAAGTTTTGATAAACCACGTTTTCTTTGTTTGATAATTTTAGGTAGGATGTGGCGAAGGTGAAGTGCCAGGGCTTCAACAATATTTTTACAAGAGACATTGAGTAGAGTGATTGACCTCCAAGGGACTTCCATATGAACTATTTTTGTATAAATTGTACCAAAAATTTCTACCAAGTCTTTAAAATTCCCAACTTTGGTCCACTTAGGTATTCTTCTATACATCTTGAATTCACCTACAATAATCTCTCATAAAATTCTACAAGCCAAGGGAGAGATTAATCCGCTAATAAGTCAATCCAAAGGTTAATATCCCTAACCCTATACTATCTCTTTTGTACTTAGATTGGTGTTATTAGATTTCTTGTCTCATGTATTCCATGCATAGATTATAACATGCTTGTTATTCATAGATATTAGTTATGCTTAGAGGCACTTTTAATTTACTTTTCAACATTTATATTAGATATACCTTTTACATTAACATCTCATGACAACTTCATTACCTTACAACCTTTGCTTATGAAAATATGATCCCCTTTATTTTACCTATAGCTTTCGATTCAACATCTAATGACACTTTGGATCTAGTTTGGTCTTTCACCTTATATTTCCTAACAAATTGTGTGTGTAGATTCATGTTTTAAATCTCTTTCAAACTCTTTTGCACATTACACTTTTTAATAGCCGTGCATTGCTTTGTGGGGAGATGTACTATATTTGTATTGAATTTAGAATGGTCTTCTACTTTTTTCCATTTTAGAAGATCCATATATTGAAGACTATTTTAAGATTACATTCAAAAATCAATACACATGCTTCTTAAAGCATGGAAAATTGACGTGTGTAAATAGGTTGCCACAAACCACACAGATCCCACTCAAGGTATCTACATGCACAACATCCTTTAGCTGGTATACGAGAAAGAAGTAGTTGTACATTTTTAATTTAATGTTCCATCATTGTCAATAGTGAAAAAAAACCAACGGTTGGATGATGCCTCCCTAAAACATCGCTACTAGCACCTACAACAGTTGAAGAAAATACAACATGTGTAAACTTATATACCAACTTGTTTTTTTTCACAACATTTTATGCCCAACTATACATCCATTTGATCTTCTATTTGTATTTGTTTTTCCTTGAATGTTCATTATTGCTCTAGTTGCAGTCCCTACATGATTGAAGAAAACATGTAAGACTCACCAATATATTAAATTTATAATCGAAACTTTTCAACAATAACTTACGATATAAAACCGATCTCTACAGGTTTTTATTTCAATTTTCATTCCAACCAATTGTAGTGCACAATCATTCTATATTGATTCATATAAAATATCAATGAAAATCCCACTCAAGGTATCTACATGCACAACATCTTTTAGCTGGTATAAGAGAAAGAAGTAGTTGTACATTTTTAGTTACATGTTCCATCATTGTCAATAGTGAAAAAAAACCAATGGTTGGATGATGCCTCCTTATAACATCACTACTAGCAACTACACCAGTTGAAGAAAATACAACATGTGTAAACTTCTATCCCAACTAGTCATTTTTCACAACATTTTATGCCCAACTATACATCCATTTAATCTTCTATTTGTATTTTTTTTTCCTTGAATGTTCATTACTGCTCCAGTCATAGTCCCTGCATGAATGAAGAAAACATGTAAGGCTCACCAATATATTGAATTCATAATCGAAACTTTTCAACAATAACTTATAATATAAGATTGATCTCTACAGGGTTTTATTTCAATTTTCATTCCACCCAATTGCAGTGCATAGTCATTCTACATTGATTCATATGAAATACAATTCTACAAAATATATTGTATTACTTCTAACTTCTACACAATTAAGCATGAAATTGTCAATATGGCTTTGAATGTTTGTTAAATAATAAATATGCACCCATCAACACAATTACTAATTGAATTTTGTGTAGCCATCACTACTTACAGATGTGGTTTTTTATATCTCACCAAAGCTATGAATTTGTAGTTATTGTAGTTTATTTCTGTGTAGCTGATTTGTGAATCATTCAGAATGAGTAATTACGGCTTAGAAATTTTTTTGACCATTTAATTAGTTAACTTGTGTAATAGACGACATGAATATAAATAAATGAGAAACATTTTTTTCTAAGAATTACATTCATGTAAATAATCCTTCTTACAATATTACTCACAATTAACAAAATAAATTAATTAACTACAATTTGAAATAATGAAATAATTAACTCCAAACCATAAGACATTGGCTCATGACTTGTACCCATTCAATCACATCAAAATATAACCGTCAAACTCATAGCAAATAAAAATTTGCTGAAATATGCAATCCATAATAATTGTCACTTGAATGTGTTGTTGCATTGAGGGAAAGTGCATAGGTGGTATTGTTGATAGAAGCCTTGAAGGATTTCATTCACTACCATGAGCCATTCAAAGTCACCCTTTAATAGTGAAGATTATTTACATAATCCTTTATTAAAGGGCAACTTTGATTACTTTTTGTAGTCAACAAGAAAATGTTCTCATCCTAAACGTATTTACTAATAATAGAGGATTACAAACATAAAATCATGAATGAGGTTAAGGCAACCATATAATTAATGAAATCACAATGGCCATGTTAACTTCGAATGGCCATTACTTTTTATGAGACCACTTTACCATAATGTCAAAAGAAACAAATCTACAATACTAAAAAAAACCCATTCATTTCAGTTCGCATGTGAAGATGCACTCATTCTCTATGATTCATAGATCGACTACATTGAATTGAACTGTAATTACTACATTATGAGAAATCATAAAAAGATTCACACATTGACAATATCCTTTATTTTTTAACAAACATTCCAAGCCATACTCACATTTTTTTTAAAATTTACATCATAGCCTTAGTAAGGTATGAAAAACCTGACCTGCAAGCACTAAGACCTACAAAATATCCAAACAAACACCACTTAAAAAGTAGGATGGGGTATGGCTAGGCAAAGAGATGATATGGAAGCCAAGAGGGTAGGTGGGCATTTGGCATTATTGTAGGGTGAAATAGCCAAGCATAGATGAAATGATTTTGAAGCAATGGGTATTAACCATAGGGTGGTGAGATAGCCTTAGTGAGGTATAAAAAACCTCACCTGAAAATAATGATGGCAATCCAAGCATCAATGAAATAAATGTGAATGATTCAAACCTCACACTACCATAAAAACTTGTAAGTCAAAATAACTTAATCCAAATGATTTAGAGATCGACTACACTAAAATTAACTACAGTTTAAAAATGCAAAGAATGATGGCAAGGAATAAACAAAACTATTTTATTCTCAACAAACATTCGAATCCATATAAGCATTTTTTAAATGATTTGGGTCACAACCTTAGTGGGGTATAAAAAACATCACTTGTACACAACAATGGCAACTGATGGTAAGCAGTCATGCAATAGTTGTTGCTCTTCCAATCATCTCATCTCCCAAACCCTTCATCTTATCTTCCCTTCAATAGTAATGCACATGCAATGTGATGGCTTGATGGGGATAAATGAGGAGATGAAGGTGCGAGAAGGTTGACTACACCAAAATTAATTATAGTTAAAGAATGGGAGGATTGATGGCAAGCGAACAAACAAAATTATTTAATTTCTAGCAAACATTCAAATCCATATTAGTATATTTTAATGATTTGCGTCATGGTCTTAGCGAGGTATTAAAAACCTCACATGTATGCATCGATGACAAGCGACAAGAAGTCATGCAATGACTATTGTTCTTTCAATCATCTCATCTCTCAAACTCTCCATCTCTTCCCTTCAATAAAAGCACACATGCAATGTGATGGCCCAATGGGGACGAAGGTGTGAGAAGGTTGGCATCAAATAGCGATGTGAGTGGTGAATTGAATGCATGGTGATGGGTAATAAAAGCAAACATGCAACTACTAGACGCTTCAACAAGTCCTGTAGGTGTGGTGAAATCCATTGAATCTTCATGCCAACGTCCTCTTTATCTTTAGTTCAGCTGTTGTTATCTTTTCCAATGAATGGGGTGCCAAAATGAACTAACACTTAGAAAAATTAAATGATTTTAGGTATTTTTAGACTATAAGTTGCAAAACCTAATTTGTATTTTTCAGTTGAGACTTTTACAACTTTTTAAGTCATCCAACTTGAAGAAACTGAAAAATGCAAATTATAACATGAGTTTTTGCAGGTTAAGCAACTCAAACTTTGTCAAAATGAAAAGTGCAATTTACATGTTTTACTTTTGCAACTTGAAATTTGTCAAAAAGATACTTGAAAATTACAAGTGACTCTTTATCAAAAAGAGTTGCCAAAATATTAGTTGCAATTTACAATTTTACAATGTTTCTTACAATAAAGAACTGTAATTTACAGAATGTATTTTATTGAAAGAATTAATTTACAACCATAACCTCTAAATATTCCTTGCCCTTATTTGCCTGTATCTTCTCAATATAAGCATCAAAGCTTTTTAAGATCTCTAGGAAGCGATCTTCGTCAGGACCAAGTGAATATAGGTTGTTTATCTCACATTCTACCATTATTTCAAAGAGTTCTCTACATGCAACCGTGTACACTTGAGTGTCTTTCCCCATCTGATCCAGTGTATTGTGATACCCAATGAATCGGTGGATGGAACTCAATTTAAATGTTGTATCTCATGCTCACTCTCTCTTGACCACTCCTTTGAACTTATCCTGAACCTCTTGATCTGAAAGGATTTGATCTTGACGATCTATTGCTTCACATGACAATCTACTGAGCAAATCCTCAATGTCATAGATTATATATGTGGCCTTATCACATGTAGCCTTGGCCTTATTAAAACTCTTAGTGAGTATTCTTATTCTAAAATGGGTTGCCCTATCCAGCTCCTCATGCTCTGCATCACTTTTCAATATCTTCTCTGCAATGAGGGTATTAGTCTCAATCAGGTCAACAACTTACAATTTTGGGAAGAATAGGTTCAAACTTTCAATCTCTTCCTTGCATTTACTTATTTCTCTTTTCAAAGATGCATGATCATCCTTAAAAGTTGTGTAATAGTCATTTTTTGATAAGCTCCTCAAATTAGTCTTTTGTGGCCCTTCCCATATTGCTAATGTTTGTCACTGTTTCAAGTGTTTCTTTGTCAGGGAATTCAGCAAGAGACTGAGTTGGTTGGACTACTGGCTCTATAAACTTTTTTAGAGCAGTTGTCAATTGTTCAACTTTATTCTTCAATTCATCCTTTGTGACCTTGTCACTATCCATCTTCTCAAAAAGAGAGTTAATGCTTGACTGAACATCATATTTTAGTCCCTCTCTTGTAGGACGACTGAGGTGCACTTTGGATATTTGTTAATCCCCCACCACTAAATCTTTTTTTGTTTGTCTAGTGGGGGGACTGCAATTTTCACATATCTCTCCCCAACTAAATCATATGGTATCTTGGATGTGGCTTTGTGGCCTGCCTTTGATCTTTTAGATGCCTCCATTAGATCAAACTCTAGTGTGTTAGGTGACACCATTTATTTCTGTTTCTTCCCTAATGATTGTACTAGCTAGCTTGGAATGGCATCCTATGAACTTGGCATTATTATCTATGAATCTGCAACTGAAGTTACTGCACTGGTGGTTATTGTGGTAAGTGTTGTATCTATCACTAATGTTGTTGTTGAATCTTGGGTTGATTTTTTGGCAATCTCTTCATCTGTTGTGGGTTTAGCAACGAAATTTGTATCAGTGAGTCCCTCTATCTCTACCTCTTAGGTAGGGGCTTGGGTTACTGATGGAATGAAAGAGATGGGTTTTTGAATGGGTGAAGTGGAAATGGATGTACCTACCAAGGATGTGGGAGCTAGAAGTGACATAAGTGGAGAGGTAGGCATGGGTAATTGAAATATGGGAACATGTGGAAGTTTTCAATCTAGGGTAGTGAATGAATCAATCAAGGTGGTGGGAAACTCAGAGTTGATGAAATGGGAAAAGTGATGGGAGATGAAAATGAAGTAGTAGCTACCCTAGTGGTTGGGCTGGCTAGTGGGATTGTAATCAGGATGATCGAATCTATAGCCATGTACTATTGGGTGGTATTAGTGACTAATGGAGTGTTAGTGGATGTCAGGGATGAGATGGAAGGAATTGTAGAAGAGGGAAGTGAAAGTGGAGTCTGAGTGTCTAATTGTGTTGATTATCCTATTGACAATGGAGTCACTTGCATAAGTCATCTAGTGTAAATGGAGGGGGAAAATATTTATTTGAGGTGATTGTGGAGTGGAAATAGGAAGAAGAGGTACCATAGTTGGTTGAATAATAGAGACAAGAGGGGGAACTATTTGTGCCATTTGAGCAACAATTATGTTTTCTATAAAAATTGAAATTGGCTAATCTATTTGTTGTTTTGTTACCTCCTGGTTGATGGAAGGACTTATTTTAGCCTTTTGCATTTGCTTTTGTTTATGGGACACAATTGGCCTATCTGCCTAATATGCTTGGGCTCCACTGTTGTAACCCTCTGCTATTTTCAGCACACCCTCTCTTTCACTTCTCTCAATTTGTTACTGATACTCAGGGTTTCTTTGGTAATCTTGACCCCTTTACTCTTTAGCCAGTTGATTTTTCTATTTATTACCTACGTGGTTCTATCCATCAATGAAAATGACTCAGGTATAGACCACCTGACTATTAAGAGAGGTTGGATAAAGACTTTGTTATCATAATATACTCTATCAACTGGTGACTCTTCATCTTTTAAGTCCTTAGGAACTAGTGCCATATTGTAATTTTTTATTTGTTCTAGGGTCATCATGGAATAGTCTCTTAGTCTCACTTCCTCTTCATCTTGCATGTCTTCCTATTAATCTTCATAATGGGGAACATGAGAATATGTGGTGATCCCCCATATATTGGTAATGTGGCCAGTCACATCATATAATGACCTTGCATTGAGAGCTCTTAAGGTCATTTGAGTCATCTCGACATCTGCACATTTGGCTTTTGATAGGGAAGGGCATGTATACCTCCCTATGTTGATGTGGAAGTGGATTCCCAACTTATGTTTGCTTCACAACAGCTTGTGAGTTTATACAAGCTCCCTCACAAGTTGCATTAGAGCCCATTTGTCACTTACATACTTTAGATGGGTATAAGGACAACCACTAAATACTCCTACTCTAATGTATGAATATGTTGGAAATTGAATGAAATATGTGATCTAGGAAATAATTTAGGTGATAATTCGGGTAACATTTCCACCCCAATTGATGACGGAACTTTCGGGAGCCATAAATGTTGCACCGTAGCTCTATTTGACTCACCGTTTGAACCATTGGAAAGCTAAGAATGAGGAGAACATTGTGAAATGGCATTGAGCTCTTTGCACCATATCTCTAATTAACTCACCATTTGAACCATTGGAAAGCTAAGAATGAGGAGAACATTGTGAAATGGTATTGAGCTCTGCTCGATGAATCTTGACCCCTAAAAACCCAATGAAAGTGCCCCAAATTTCAATTTTAGTAGTGCAGTCTAAAAATAGTAAGTTTCTAAAAATAGTAATTCCTTGAATTTTGTATTGTTTTAAATCTTGGAATTCAAACCACTTAATCTCCCTTGAGATTGGTGACCTTCCACATCTTCCCCATGCTTTCAAAATGTGTATAAATGAAGAGGTAACTCGAAATGTGAAGACAGACATCTCTTCCCAGAGATAAGCATATATTTGTATTGCGATCTTGAGTAATACTACATCTCTTCTCAGAGAATTCATTGATACTGTGTTATTTCTATGCTATTGAGATATTTATCATCCAAAACTTTTGATTTTTGGATCAATATGATCCCCAATTTATGATCTCAGAAGTTGTGTCATTAGAGAATCTTCTCTTTTCTAGCTCCTTGTCAAAACATAATCAAGATGCAGTATATGAAAGCATCATTTACCCTTCTAAAATATTGTTTTCTAACCTCAAGGGTAAGGTCAGGGTAATAGTTAAATACTTTGTTGAACTAATCAGGGATTGTGTTCAACCCTAAGAATGCCTTTCCTTTTGCTAATGTATAGACCAAATGTGAGGCCATGTAGAACTTGCCTGGAGTTTGGACTTCCATCAATTGTTTGTGGAGTCATAAATTAGTTGGGCCTAGTGTATATACTATTTGTTTTGGTGGATCACCCAAATGTATTCGTACATCTAATCTTGATATTTCTTGGCATCTGGGTTCCCAGTAACTCTATGCAAGAGTATGATTATGTCACCTTGTTTCTATTTATTTTTTTGTTTTTTTCCTAGAGTTGAAAATAAACTAGTAAAGTGGTGTGTAGAAGAATCCCTGTTGAATGTGCGCTTTTTGAAATCCATACTTTTTGGGAACTCTTATTTGACTAGGGAAGATGACCTATAAATAAGAAAATACTACCACAAAACTTGTTTGTTAGATAAGTAGTTGGGTATATTGCCTAGCGTGAGCTAAATCCTAGAAGCGTGAGCTTCTTAGGAGGCTGTCAATCCACTTGATTTAAACACTTAAGTTTGTAAATAAAAAATAAATGAACTTTCATTAAATAACAACAAACTGAAATTAAATACAAGAAGATGACAATAAATAACTAAAATTAACATGAGAAAGTTAAATGCTTTGTTTAAAAAGATGACTAAGATAAATCAACTAATGCTAAAAAATTCATTAAAGCAAGGTTGTGGTTTTGGTTTGGTGATTTGACAAGGGTCAAAAAGATAGTTTAGTTGAGATTGGTAGATGGTTAGGATAATAAAAGGTAAATGGATAAAGGTTGAGATGGTAAGAAGGCAAAAGAATAAAAAGGGGTGAATGGGTAAGATACTAAAGATGGCAAAGGGACAAAAGGGGAAACGGGTAAATGGTGAAGGGGATAAAAATGGTAAAGGGATAAAAGTGAAGATGGTAAAGAAAAGGTAAAGGGGTTATAGTCAAGAAAAAAGAAGTTAAAGGATAAGGCTTAGAAGTCAAGAAAGAAGAGGCCAAGGGGGATAGAAAGGAAGAAATTAAAATTGCAAAACAACACAAATTACCTTAAGATGGAAGATGGTTATTGATGTTGATGTTGTTGAAGAAGCCTTAAAATAATTTTGGCAGAGTTCTGTTGCTTTGACCTTTTCTCCTCCAAGATGAGTGACCTCCAAACTTGCAAGATGAAAGCTTCTACCAAATACCAACTTAACCATGGGTGAAGGGGAAGGGTCATATTTATAGCATTTGATGTCAAGAAACATGCCAAATGAGTGAAATAGTGAAATGTGGCACCATTTTCCAAGTGAGCTCATAAGTGGTCATGAAAGATAAGGGGGTGAGATTCCCAGTTAGCTAATAGGTCTCTTATTTGGTCAGTTTGTCTCCCAACTTGATAAAGAGTCCAAAATGGAGTGAGGATCATGCGCATGGGCTCATATGGGTCCAATATAATTTCCATCACCTTTTTTTTGTTTTATGCTAAGTATTTAAGGAGGTGCCCTATAAAATGTGGCACCATTTTCCAAGTGGGATGATAAGTGGTCATAAAAGGCAAGGGGGTGAGATTTACACTTAGCTAATAGGTCTCCCACTTGGTTGGTTTATCTCCCAACTTGCTAAAGAGTCCAAAATGGAGTGGGGATCATGCACATGGGATCATATAGGTCCAAAATACTTTCCACCACTCACTCTTATATTTTTCTAAGTACTTGACAAGGAGCCCCACATACTTTGGTGTCATTTTTATGCATGGGAATAAAGGATGATGTTGAATGGTGGCCTCTTATGGATAAATTTGCCACATTTTGGAGGGAGGGCCTATGGTGCTTAATGAGGTCATTAAGTACCTTGGAGAAGGGTCTTAAGTGGGGTATGGTGTTCCACTTCAAGCCACCTCACTTCCAAGCCATGTCACTTGCCATATCACTTACCATATCATTTTTGAGTCACTTACCATGTCACTTGCCATGTCACCATGAATAGTGACATGCCATGTCATCATGAATAGTGATATTAAATAGTGATTTGGAATAGTGATCTTATTAGGTTAAGATCGGTAGGATTAATGGTTAAGAAGGTTTAGGTGGTTTATATGAGTTACCAAAGAATTTAGACATCTAGAATTATATGTGTGTAATTTTATAGTGTCTACATTTTACCCCTTTTTGTTATGCAGCTTTAAATTAACAAGCTGCAAAACAAAAATGAATGACTTGGTCGAAGGTCAGGATGCCTCAAGTATGAGAGGAGTTTCTCCCCCTCAAATTGGAAGTTGATGAATAAAAGTAGAATCAAGTACAAGTTTGATAAGAGGTTGGTGCAAAAAAAAGGGTTGGGCATTTGAAACTCAAACATGCGCACAAAATGTGACTAAGTGCGATAGCCAAGATCACACACAAATGAAGGTTGCCATTATTGGTAAAATAAAGGTCAAATTATAATAGACAACTGACCAATGTACCATGTGACCGCAACTATGGTTGGGCACACTTGTTAGTCTCTTCAACAAGGTCGATGTTTTCGTAGGTATCTGAATTCAGAGGTGCTCTTTTGAAAAACATAGATGGTTTGGTCATGCACTAGGTGGTACAAATTCAAATGTTCAACATGGCAAGATTGGTCGATGTGGTCAAAAGGACCAATGTCAAGGTGGAGAAAGGTTAATGGTTGGGGATGGGTTGGTAGGGGGTGGCTAAGTTGACTCCAAATGCACTAGGCCAAGTGGACGTTGTATACATGGTTCTATGGACAAAATATCTAAAAGAACTTTAGGCCTAATGTAGTTCTCTAGTGGAGTTTAGATGGGTTGCCCCAATGTGATTTACCACATGGTTAGGTTTGGGTTGATAGTTGGTAATGGTGTGGTATCATGGTATAGATTAGTGAATAGTCACCATAATAATCCCACATACATTAGGAGGAGAAAACATAGATGGGCAAGGTTGGATAAATAAGTGGGTACCAAAAGGCTAAGCACCACAAATGTCCTGCGATGGAGCTAAGCCAAAGAAGAGGTGCCTTCATGAGGAGGTTACACCTTCTAAAATTGTGTGAGGGTATAAGCACAGTGATGGCATCTATCACTATGGGTTGAGTTTTAGGAGATGGGCATCTATCAAGATCTGCACAGTCTTGTTGGTGAAAGGTCATCATCACTAGTGTGGTGAGCGATTGAGGATAGATTGTGCCTTACTCAAGAGTTGTATAGCTAATATAAGCAAAAGGTGTCCATGTTTGCATCTTGTATCTCATTACTGTGAAACCAATGACTTTGGGTTCTACTCAAAAGAGTTGTTTCCAACAAGGAGCTACGTGGTCAAGGATATTGGTTATATAATCGAATAAGACAATCGTTCACCTGTGATGGATGATTCGTTAGGTGACATAAAAGAAAAGATTGTCATGTTTGAAAATCATAAGTTTGGGACATGGAATAGTGGGATTATAGCGGCAAGTATTTGGAAGTTGTCGCCACCAAAAATAGTGACAATTTCAAAGGTGTGACCATTATAGTGGCCCATGGCTGGTAGCTAATTTACATCAACCAGGGCAAAGGTGACAATAATGCAAATGACCACCAGGCACACAAATATTATAATATGACAAAGCAAGCAAAGACGTTAGATGCAGATCAGATGATAAGGGTAACAAAAAGACATCATGATGACACATAATGACTTTATCGAGATGACTAATTGGATCGAGGGTTACATGTCCACATAAAAAGGTAAGTATACATGACCATTTCAAGTGGGAAGACTGTTCAAGGGAATAAATGACATCATAGGACCCTTCTCATCAATGAAATGGATAATCATGTCAGTGAGGAAGAATGGTCGGGTATTCTATTTAAATAATCATGCAAAGGATGAATATTTATCGTGAAGTTATTGGTTTTTTAGGTTGCAGATAGTGCAGAGAGATACACAAGGTTGAAGATGGTAAACAATGAGAATAATGGCAGAAATAATCAACAACCTCCATGACCTAAAATAATCAATATGGTGAACATGTGTATATACTAGATACTGCAACATGTAATGATGATAATGGAAGTACTGTTAGACCAACAATAAGAGGAAAGGCACCCACAGCTTGAGCTTGAACCTGAATTCTTACCTCCTCAGCAACAAAGAAGGCAAGAATTTTGTTGTGCAAGATGTAGGGCTAGGGAACATGACCATTGGCCTGTCTATAGAGGGAACCCTCACTATCCAAGGGGATGCACATTGAGGCAACAAGAGGCAGCACCTATGCAAGTAGAACAACTAGAGTAGAGGGATGTAATGACTATGACAATTGAGCACGGTGAAAGACCCAGAATAGAATATGATTCTCGCCCTGTGGGGATGAATGCGAAAGAGGAGAAAAAAGTACTTTTTTTAGCGAATGTTGATATAGGGAATGTTACAAATGTTAGTTCAGGGAGAAATCAAGTATAAGGATGGTTGAACACAAATATAGAGTCACTAGATAATCGACATAATGCTTAGGTAGGAAAATAATATATGTAGATGCCTTAGGTGAGGTGTGTATAGTCTGATAACTTTATATGTGTTGTGCAACTCCTTGTACCCTAGATAAAATATTTCACAGTTTGTTGTAAACATGTACAAAATGTGTTGGATGTCAT
Source organism: Torreya grandis (assembly GCA_037957365.1). Lineage (NCBI taxonomy): Eukaryota > Viridiplantae > Streptophyta > Pinopsida > Cupressales > Taxaceae > Torreya > Torreya grandis. The sequence goes on from JARHVA010000564.1 coordinate 3,432,652, forward strand.
TATTTGAATGTTATTATGCTTAGGTTTATGTGGATACTCATGAATGTTATGATTATGGTTATGATTGTTATAGTCATGGTTGTTGTAATCTCGCTTAAGGTAAAGCAGACAATGTAAGGCAACGAACAAAACTAATGGTAAAGTGAAGAATATAATCAAGAGACAAATTTCATAATGAAAATATCAACCAAGCACATTAGAATAAGAAGAGGGTACGATGTTTCTTCTTTGACAAGGATGAAAAACATACCCAAAGTGGGATTGGCTTAATGAACATAAGCCTTACGAATGTGTCGCATGAGCATGCTTTGAAGGATTAAAAAAGGTGTGTTGATCACACTCTATCAAGTACATTCAAAAAGTGTATAAAGTTTAAAGGGAGAAGAGGTGATGGATAGGGCGAAGGGAGTAGTTGGAGAGGTACAAAAGGAGGACCCATGCGTAATAGACAAAGACATTAAAGGAAGAAATGGATGCCTTGAAGTAGTGAACCTGACAAGGTTTCATGCATTAAAGTAAGAGAGCAGAAGATAAGAGGAAGCAAACATGTATATGTACGTATAAGCAATACGATTGGTGATTGCACTTTAATGAGTGAGAAGTTGGAGCGCCAATGGGAGAAAATAAAGGAGATCCAACAAGGGATGAGTTGAAGGTAGACCATGAGATGGATGAAGAGATAGGTAGAGAAAACAATGAGGTCACAAAAAATGATGAAGATGGAGAAGGATGGAAGGATCCAAGCATGGATATGGAGGAGGAAAAAAAGAAATTCAGGAAAAACAAGGAATGTCATTCAAGGGAGACGAAAAAAATGAAATGAAACGAAGAAAAGAGAAGAAAAATAAAAGGTAGAAGATGGGGGTTTGAGGAATGCACTAAAGAATGACAAATTAGAGAATTAAAAATGATGGGGAGTGAAGTTTAGCAATCATGAAGGGTAAGGGGAGGATGAAAAATATGATAGGCCGTGAAATAATTGAAAAGATGTCTAAAAAAGACCAAAGAGAAAATAGTTTGGTGATGAGAATGAAAATCAATCAAACACACGAAAGAAAAGGAAATAGGAAGAAAAAGGAGTAAAATGAGAACACAAAAGGGATGACAGGAGAGTGAAGAAGCAGGTGATGACATGACCAAGTAAGCATGGATGATGATGGGTAAGGGGAGGAACAACGAAGCAAACCAGATGGTTGTGTTGGAGATGAGAATGGGATGGAAAATGGGAAAGGGGTTAAGAAAAATGAGGGGAATCAAAGGATGGGTGGATAAGAAGCTAAAGAGATAAGGTATGTTGTAATTAGCTTGTTAGAAGAGATTGACAAGTTTAATGGGTGATTAGAAGAGATTGACACACTAAAAAAGTGGTGAAGTGGTGAAAAAATAGGGGAACATAATGAAAGGGAATGGGATAAAAATAAGGGATGAAGATCAGGGATGATGAGAAGAAGAATGAAGCAGGGATATAAAGCATGGACACTCACACAAATGCAAAAGATAAGTGAGTATCAAGATGGAAAGAGGAAAAAGGGAATGCAAAGTGAAAAATGCAAGAATAGATAAGAAGAAAATGACAATTATGGAAGGATTCTCAAATGATAAAGACCTAGTTAAAATCTAGTTGTGGAGGGAAAAAAGAAGAATGAAAAATTAAAAAATCAAGAAGAGAAAAATCGACAGGGAATGGTGGCACACATAAAGAAAAAGTGGGGGATGCAACAAAAGAATATAAAGTGTGCAAGAAGTACAGGGTGATGTGGAATTGGTGAGGAAAAGAGAGTGAGGAAGAGGGTATGACAGGTTGCCAAGGGCAAGGGGAAAGGATGAAGATGGTGGAATAAGACAAAGGGGATAAAGGGAAAGATTGCTTAGAAGTGGAGAGAGGGACAAAAAACATGAAAAGTGGGTGGAGGAGCGAGCTGCGAAGCATGCACAAGGAAAGGTGATAGGGAGGCCAATGAAGTAGAGTAGATGCTGGCTTTATGGGAGATAAGAGGGACCAATGAGGAGGTTTGTCAATCCTTGTGTTAATAGAGATTGACAAGATGGAAAAGTGGTTAAAAGAGATTAACAAGTTGAAGGGAGGGAGGTGGTGAAGAGATAGGTATAGAAGTGGAAGAAAAAATATTAGGTGAGAAGGGTAAATAAAATAAAGGATGTGGCTGAGCTGACCTCAGTGACTAAACATTACCTACATAGTCTAAAAAGATCTCAAGCCAATGTAGTTCTTCCAGTAATGGGGAAAAAACAAAGAGGAAGTGTTAGATGATGTTAAAATAAAAGGATGATAGGAAGAATCCAAATTTTCCCTGGCATAGGACACCCTAAGCAAGAGAGCACTGTTAGCAATGGAAATCAATGAGAAAAAAATGGGGGTAATTAGTTGTTAATGGCCGAACTAACCTTAGAAGTCAAGAAATGCCTACATAGTCCATGGACATCAAGCCAATCTAGTTCAATAAGGGTTGGAGAATGGTTCTCAAATGGGTTTCCCCAATTTGATGGACCAGATGGTTTAGTTTTGTTGAAGGTTTGTGGAAGAAGGGTGTGCATCGAAGATGGGTTGAGGTTGTGGAGAAAGGTATCTCCAAAAGGTGGGTTAATTGATCATAAATAGGGATTTGACGTTAATGTTGTTTTGATGTTATTCATGGTTAGGGTTATGATGATTTGATGGTTGATAGTGGTGGCACATAAGTAGGTTAGATAATTATACCAAATGAAAAATCGTGATACATGTGTCTAATAGAATACATGACTCAATGATGAGAGAACAAGAAATGAGGTATAATACATGTTTGTTGACAAGGACAAAACAAAACAAAACCTGAAGTTGGATTTGTTTAAGGAACATAAGCCTTTTGAATGTTTCACATTAGCATACATTAGTTGATAAAATAAATTTCTTGATCACAGTGTGTCAAGTAAGCTCCAAATCTCTTGATTTATAGATAGTATACAAGGAAGATGGGCGATAGGTGGTATGAAGGAAAATGGGTGATGTGTATGGTAACCTTATGTGGGTTAGTTTTCCCCTTCTATAGATGATCTAAGAATGATAATAGACAAGTCTATGTCGTATGCTAGATGTAGACTGATCAATGTGGGAAGTCTATATGTGAAATCTGATTACGACTTCCAACTTATTATGTTGCTTGAGAGCCGATTGCGGTTTTAGCTTTTATTGTGGTAGTGGATCTTTTGCTTCATTATTTTATATGGGAAGTTGATCGCTATGGGAAGCTTCCAAGTAATTTCTCTTTTTTTGACAAAGTTAACTTAACCATCCTTTAAGGGAGTGGTCTAAGTTTAGTGGCTTTGTTTAATGCTCTTGATAGTTGTCCTTTAAGAGAGTAGTCTACCTTATATTTGGCAACTTTTATTTTGTTTTTGGGCAATTATCCTTCAAGGGAACAGTCTAAAATGCTTAAGATATTGACCCAAGTAATATTTTTGTATCCAATTTGTTTTTGGATGCGATGTTTTAAGACATGGATAAGTCTAATTAGGTTTAGAGGTTTTCTATTACGAGGGCAAAACTTTAACACAAGAAGGTTAATGATATATGAAAAGGTGTGGTTTTGAGAGACAATGACCATGGGATTTCATCTTATTAGAGATAAAAAGTATCCATGAGAGCCATGCCATGGGTAGAGCCGTGGTAACCATATTTAGGATTAGGCTATGACTATGATGGTTAATCACGCGGTTCTATGTTGTAATCAATTATCCTCAAAAGGAGAGGAGGAAGATGGGTGAAGGTTAAAATCACATAATCAAGGGATGAGCTTAAGTTAGACAAAAGGAGTGAGCTTGATCCTTCTTTAACAAAAAAATAGATGCAGATGTGAATCATTGAGAGGCTCAGGGTCTGGTTTACATTTAAGAGAGGACAAATGATAAGCACCTGATCCATACTTATGGATGATGATGTAGGGTCTAGGCCAATTGAAAGCAAACTTGGCCCACTTACTTTTCTCCATGTTGATCACATGTTGGTTTTCTTTTAGAATGAGGTCTCTGATATTGAAGTCTCGTCATTTGAGGTGCTTGTTATAAGCATGTTTAACACACTCTTGATAGATATAAAGGTGGGTGAGGGATACTAAATGATGTTCCTCAAGTAGCTCAAGCTGAGCTAAATGGTATTGATAATAATCTTCTTCATAAATAATGTCTTGCAAAGATATGCAAAGAGAGGGAATTTGGACTTCAAGTGGCAAGATTGCATATGCTCTGAAGACTAGAGAGAAAGGGGTAGCACCCATAGAGGTTTGAATGCTATTGCGATAGAACCATAAAATGAATGGAATGTGCAAGTGTCAATCCCAACCTGAAGCATTGACAACTTTGATTAACATTTTGTTAGAGGCTTCTGCCTATCCATTTACTTGTGGACAGTGAGGTGAGGAAAAGCTTAACTTGATGTCAAATATATCACATAAACCTTGGACTTGATTGTTTTTAAAATATTTGTCATTATCAGTGATATCTTATGAGGAACACCGAAGCAACATATGATATGATGGTTGATAAAGTCAACAATCTTCTTCGATTTGGTTGAGATAAGAGGAATAGCTTTCACCCACTTGGTGAAATATTCAATGGTTGTGATGATGGAGCTATGTCATTGCAAATAATGGGGGTTGATTTCCCCATTGAGGTCGAGCCTCCATTGTGAGAAAGGCCAAAATTTCTTACATAATTGGAGGCCATTGGCTAATGTGTGATGTAAATTAGCATGTTGTTGACATTTAACACACTTTTTACATAATCACAACAATTTTGGTTGAGGGTGGGCTAATGGTAGCCAAAGCAAAGGATACATTTAGCGACTGCTAGACCGCTAGAGTGTCTCCAACATATCCCATCATGCATTTCCTTAATGGCATGGGAAGCTTCATGGTTGCATAGGCAACGAAGAAAGAGACCGTCAAAACCACATTTGTAAAGGATTCCCCCTAGTATGGTGTAACAAGAGGTAATTTGAATAAAGGTTCTTTAGATATTCTTAGAGAGATTGGGAGGAATGATGCCTAAGTTGGGGTAGTTAAAAGTTTGATCATACCAAATGTCGGATGGGGATTCCTCCACACTACAAACAATAGGGAGGTCAGATTGGCTATAAGAGGGTGTGGTAAAACAATGAATGGTGACACAAATATTTTGGAATTAGAAGGATGAGAATGGATTTGGGAAGCAAAGCATGTCATTATAACAAAAAATTTGTTGGTAGATTGGGGAATAGATTGTACTAGGTAACGTTCGAATGATGCTATGAGTTTGTCAACTAAAAGTTTGTATTTTTGTAAGACATCATTCTTACATTGATAGGAGCCATTGACCTGGTTGAACACGAGCTAGAAATCACCAAAGACATTGATTGTCTTAATTCCCAAGGATAGAGCAGTTTGGAGACCTATGACTAGGGCTTCATACTCAGCAATATTGTTGGTGCATTCAAAATCAAGTTTGAAGGATAGAGGAAGGGGTTCACCATCAAAGGGGATAAGGATGATACCGACTTCCTCACCATGTTGACACTTTGATCCGTCGAAGAACACAGTCATTTGGTAGGTTATGTCCTCTTGGGGAAGAGTAGTGATGGATTCATCTAGAAATTTAAGATTATAATGTTGGTGATCTATCAAAGGTGCTTCGGTCAATTGGTCAGTAATGACTTGCCCTTTAATTGACTTTTGCTGAAGGAACTCAAGATCAAACTCTACTAAGAGCATAGGCCACTTGGCCATACATTGGTTTTGGTATGGCTTGGAATGCATGTACTTGAGTGGTTCGGTGTTGGTTATGACATAGGTTTTATGGTTAAGAAGGTAGTGCGGAGTTTGGTGGCCATGAAATTCAAGGCTAACTAGAGTTTCTCAGTATGGGTAAGTCTTGTATTCTACAAGCATGCAGCTAATGTAGTATATGAATTGCTCTTTGTGTTGTTCATTTTGGTTAGCCAACGTTGCCCCTAGAGAATGGTCAGTGGCAGAGATATATATGTAAAATGGATGGTCATCCTTAGGAGGGGTGAGAAAAAGTGGTGATAAATGGTATTGTTTGAGAAATTCAAAGGCTTTTTGACAATCATTATTCCATTTGAAAGAGACATCCTTCTCTAGAAGGTGATATAAAGGTTGGCACGAGTCTGAAAGTTGAGAAATGAAATGGTGAATGGATTTTAGCTTTCCCTGTAGGCCACAGAGTTGCTTAATGTTGGTAGGAGGGGGCATCTCCAAGATTGCTTTGACCTTGGAAAGGTCTACTTTGATTCCTCAAAGAGAGATGATAAAACCAAGAAACTTTCCTAGGACTCCAAAAACACATTTCTTGGGGTTGAGTCTAACATGAAAATGGATTAGGTGTTTGAAGATAATGCTAAAAACCTTCAAATGATCTTTGTGAGATTTATATTTTCTAAAGATATCATCGACATAGTCCTCTACGATGGTGTGGATGAGGTCATGGATCACTGGTAGGTTGCCCAACATTCTTTAACCTGAAAGACATGACTCTGTAGCAAAAAGTTCCTCAAGAGATGGTAAAGATGGTTTTATGTTGATCTTCAGGAGCAATCAAGATCTGATTATAACCCAAAAATCCATCCATGAGAGATAACATATCATGGCCTGTTATAAGATCAACAAGCTGGTCAATACTAGGTAGAGGAAAGTCATCCTTAGGGTAGGCGAGGTTAAGGTCACGAAAGTCTACACAAATGTATAGACCCATAGTGGCTTTGGTGATAGGTACAATATTTGAGACCCATTGGGGATAGTCAATGGGTTGAATGAAGTTTACGGATAAGAGACATTGAAGCTCTTCTTTGATGAGAAGGGATATACAAGGATTTATGCATCAAAGTTTCTATTTAATAGGCTTGGCATCATGATGAATGACTATGTTATAGGTAGAAATTGTGGGATCAATCTCAGACATATCACTGTAATACCAAGCAAATGTTATACTGCAGTCTTGGAGGAAAGAGGAGAAGTCTTGAAGTTCTTCGGTATTTAGTGATTGGCCCAATTTGACAATACAAAGGTTGTCCATAGTTTCTAAGTTGATATCCATGGTGGATTCATTCAACATGGTCGAGGTTTCAAGAGGAAGGGATTTATGGATTGAAGAATCTAGGGCACCAAGGTAGGTGACAATAGAATCATCATTTTGATGTTGGATGGTGTTGATGGTAGGAGAATCATTTTCTACCATTTTAGGATGGATGAAAGGAAAATTTTTAGTTTGGCCATCCTTTTGATAGGTCAGAGGGCCCAAACTAATAGTATTGACTAAAAAAAGTTAGGAGGAATGATGTCAAAATCCTCAAACTTCAAAGGAGGTTGGGTTGGTGGGAAGGGGATGTCTTCCTCGATGGTGTTAATAGGTTTAAGTGAATTGGTGGGTTTTTTAGATGGTACAAACCCAAGGCCAAATGACTTATAAGGTTTTTGGGATTTGATCAAAGGTAACTCATGACATCCTTATTCCTATTGGCCAAATCCAAATCTCTTCCAGGCACACCTGTGAAGGTATAATTTAGCGAATGTTGGTCTGTCAAGGTAGGAAAAGTCAGAGGTGAATGGTCGGATAGAAGAGGCAGTGGTGGGAGCAAAAAGTGGTTAATCTAGTCTCCCACAGAAGAAATTCATTTGATGGTTGGGGGGACCAAAAGGGATGATGATTCTGATGTTAGGGTCGTAAGAAGGGTCATGTTTAAGGTTCCCATATTCTTGAGGAGTAGGGAAAACATCCAATGTTAGAAGATGATATTCCCATAATGAGAATCATTGGAACATAGATCCCAAGGGCTCCTCTATGGGGATCTATGAAGAAGGGATGGATGAGTTAGTTGATGTTTCATCGATGGTTTGCGATTGGGGTGTAACTGCTGAAGGTCTGTTGGATGGGTGTATGAAGACATCATTGGGGTGATAGGTCATGTTGCATGTTGAGACAGGATTTGGGTTTCCTCGGATATTGATGACCTGGTCCTCATGCTCAAACTTAATACATCAATGGAGGGTAGAGGGAACACATTCCATGGAGCAAATCCAAGGTCATCCTAATAAGATGTATTAGAATTCTCCTTCCACCACATAGAATATTTAAAGGAGTATGTGGGGTCCTACATGGATATGAATGATGATGATTCCCAAAGTAGTGGCCATAGTGTCGTTAAAGGATTGGAGGACCATTGTGGATTTTGACATGATATTGTACAGCAAGTTAAATTGGTCATAATCATAAGAGGATATGATGTTAATGTTGTCTCCCCCATCAATCATCACCCTTTTGACACGGGTTTGGTTGATGTAAGAGGTAATAAAGAGTGGGGGATCTAGGTCCTCAAGGTGGACAAAAGGTATTTCTAAATTCTTAAAGGTGACAAGGTTAGAATTTTGGAGGGCACCAACAAATGCAGCTAGAGGTTGAGGGTCATTAGGTTGGACCTCGATAGATTGCAAGGCCTCTATGAGTGCTTAACTATGATGGGGAGAAGTAAAAATCAACTCATACAAGCTATTTTTTATCGGGGTCTGGTGAAGCTGCTTAAGGATAGCTTTTCAAATGGATATTGCATATGGGTTGGATTGTGAAGGGTTAGATTGAGGGGCACTTAAGATAGACACTCTGGGTTTGCTTGAAGATGGAGACAGTTAGGTGTGGTTTGCTTGGGAGTTTGAAGAGGGGTAAGTCCAAGGAATGGACACCTTAGCCTACCCTACACTAAGCATTCCACCTTACCTAAGACACCTATCACCAAACCTACTTCCAAATAACCTTCTACCTCAACACCCAAAACAAAAACCACTAAACCTTTACCACTTTTAACCGAGTCTTACCTAACCATTCTTCAATGGTTATTGCAAACATCTTCCTTGATCTTATCACCCATCAAACTCTTTGACCCTTCACGTCCAAAACCGTCATGGTTCAATAACAATTTGATTTGTTTATACTATAGGACACCCGACCATGATACGAAGAATTACAAATCTCTCTGAACTCTCATCTGCCATCTTTACGATGAGGGTGATCTATTGATAGATGAACCTCCTATGTTACTCATATCAACCCAAATAACAATTATACCTATCCAATGCTTACCCACTCTTCCATTCTCACCTAAGAATGAAGATAAGTCTGACCACTCTACTACCTCACCTTCTCTTTTTATCCATACTATCAACATGGTCACTAGATCACAATAGAAGGATAAGAGGTGCATTAGGAATTAGAGTGAAGGTGTAATCAATAGAGGTTTTTGGAGTTTTGATAAAAATAATGGGCTTCATGCTCAAGGTAGAGGGATGAGGACCCAAAATGGAGGGCAAGGTTGAGGGAGATAAAATTTGAGGCTTTGGGCCTTTGGGTAGTTTTACCTCTTTGGTTGCCTTGGTTATTGGTTTTGAAGGGAGTTTGGTTCCTTGGGTCTTGATTGGCTCAGGGGGTTGAGGGTTGGTTAGTTTGGTAGAGGTTTTAGTTGGTTGGGCAAAGGTTTAGGTTGGTTGGTTATTAAAAGTGCTAGGTTGGTCCGCCAAAGAAGGGGTTGGAGGTTCTAGTTTGGTAACATAAGGGAGACCTAATTGTTGCCAAAATATGGTTTGATCCATGTCAAGGTTGGGGACAAATTCTAATTTTTGCACTAGCTTTTAGAAAGGTTTGATTCCTTGAATGGTGGATTTAAAAGATAATCTGCTAGATGGAGACATAGGGATGGTAACCTTGTCCTCTTCCTCAATCAAAGGATTCAAGGTTGGGATAGATGGTTCTTTTATGGGAGGAGTAGATAGGGGCATTTCCTTTTCAAGAATGATTTCTATGGGATGGGAGAGTTGCATGGTAATTGGTGAGTAAGGTAAGATGGGTGGGTGGTTCAGTGTGTTGGTCAAAGGCGAAGCTAGTAATTATACTACCATAATGAATGAGGAAGGAGGAAGAGGTACTTCCTTGGTTTGGATTTTCAAAAGGGTCGAAGGTAACTCTAATACTTCAATAAACAGAGAGAGATTGGTAGATTGGTGAGCATGTTCTTTATTAGTTAGTGTGTCAAGAACCATGTTAATGGTATGAGTATCAAGAGAGCACTCGATGTTGTTACTCTCATTTTTGGTAGGAGCGTGGTTTAGAAAGGGTTGCCTAAATATGTCAAGAGCTTGGTTGGGTGGTGCATTGGGGTTGTCTAATATAAGCTCCCCCTTGTCAATGAGAATTTGGACAAGGTATTTAAAGGTATTGCATCTATTGATGTCATGTCCTATGACTCAATGAAAGGTACAATGGTCATTCTCATTATTCTAACCTAGCATGGGGCAAGAAGCATCAAATTGTTGGGGTAGTTTAACTAGTGGAAGTTGGATGATATTAGCTTTTAATAACTTTTTCAAAATAAAAACATAGGGTTCCCCAAGTGGAGTTAATTGCTTTTGGTTGCTCCAAGTTTGGTTCCTTGGGTTTTGGTTTGAAGAATTAGAGGAGTTGGAGGTTTGGCTCCTCAAGCTTTGTTTTTTTGTAGATGGTGGAGGTGTGGCTTTGAGGACAATAGGATTTGTGGTTCCTTTATTCTTGGTGTTGGTATTGGGCTAGTTGTTTGACTTGGAGGAAGAAGCCTCATTGGTTTTATAGGTTGAGTTCTTGTTTTTGAGTTTAAGCTTTCCTTCATCAATGGCTCAATTTTCTAGTTTACAAGCCATAGTAAAAGCTTCATCAAAGTTTTGGAAGCTTTGAATGCATAATGTGGATGAGATATGTTTGGAACATGCCTAAGTAAAGAGATCTATAAGTTCCAATTGGGGCAAGGAAAATCAAAGTTGGTTAATTAGGCTCCTCCAACGAGCCATAAAATCAATGATAGATTCATCTTCAAATTGCCAGAAGGAGTAGAGGTCAATGATAGAAACTTTTTTAGATATATTGATCGAAAAATGCTCCAAAATTTTTTGGGCTAGTTGGGTGAAGGAGAAGATATAATGTTTGGGTAAGACACTATACCAATCTAAGGCCAGGTCAACTAGAGACATTGAGAAAGTGGGAAGAAGAAAGAAATCATCATAGGCAATGAGATAACAAGCATGATTAAATGCCCTAAGATGTTGTTGGGGATCCTCCTTCCTTTGAAATTTAGAGAACTTGGAAAGTTCCCATTAGGAAGGATATGACTTAATGGGTATGGATGATTGGATGAGCTCATTACAAATTTGGTCATAGGATAAGATATTGTGAGCACCTGAGATGGATGAATCTAAGATGGTCATCTTATCCATGATCATCTTCATGAAGTCTGCTTTGGGTTGAGCCCCGAGAGGTTATAAGATGCATACTACGATGGTGGTGGTTGAGAAACATGTTGATAGTGGGTAGAAGGTTGAGAGGTTGCCACATATTGGTATGTGGATGTTAATGGTTGGGTAGAAGATACATATTGGTATGTGGATGTCAATGGTTGGGTAGAAGATACATGTTGGTATGTGGATGTTAATGGTTAGGTAGAGGTAGGTGGTTGGGTAGCGGGTATATGCCCTTGCAGGTTATGGAGATAACTAAAGGTTGTTTGTTGGGTAGGAGTGGTATTTGGGTTGGTGGTCGATGGAAAGGTGGTGACCCTTATAGTACTAATTAGTGGTAACATAGAGGGTATGTACACCATAAGGCTTTGAAGTGAAGTAGTGTTTGATATACTAAAGGTAACTAGAGGAAGATGGGTAGTGCTAAAGGTAGGCACCCCTATCACAGAGGAGTGATTGGTAAGAGGTATGAGAGTAGTGGTAGTTTGGGTTGGTTGGTTTTGAATGGTAGTTTCAAGGGGGATGTTGGTTGATGATAAGGCTTGGGTAACTAAAGTTTGAGTAGTAGCCGTGGTAGTAGAGGTATTTCCCATGAGGTGTGTCAGGTACCCCTAGAACAACAAACATGCTCTGGTACCAATTGATGGGGAATCCAAGAAAAAACACAGTTGTTCTGATCCCACTTGTTAGGATCTTGCTCCTCAGAAAGAGCACAATATGATTACCAACTTAAGCAATTAAACATGCGGAAATATACCAGAAATACAAGTAACTAGAATTCACCAATAGCACAGAATATGAGAGACAATATACACTCTTATATATTAATACTTGTACAGAAAAGAATACAATAAAGAGCCGCCACACTCTTCCACCTTGCAGAGGCTTCCCACACCTCAAGTGTACAATAATTCTTCTTCAAAACAATCTCCTATCAAAAAACGGTCCCAACAACCAACTCACACAAAGAATTGGTGTTCACCTCTCCAACCAGTCAGTAATAACCCTGCTAGTACACCAAGGACTCTATAGTACTTCAAGTTGATCTCCCATGAACCTGCAACCTGCAATTCAACAGACCATACTCACCATGGAAGGATCTTCCTTGCCTTCCTTTCTAGCTCATTAGTGGAACTAGGAGGAACACACACTTTGTTCTCTTCACTAGCACACTATACAATACATGCCAATGGGTCTATAAATAGATCCCAGACTTAAACAATAACTTAGACTCCTATTTTACTAACAATCTCCCACCTCCTTTTTTTTGTCTGCAACAAGTTGAAGATTTTAGCTCCACAACCTAACAATCTCCCACTTGGAGATAAATAGATGCAACTGTACCTTTACCTATACTCCATCTAGTTTATTCCCTTGGCTCTGTATCCCTCTTCAAGATCACCCCTGAAGACTACCCACCACAAGACCTATAGTGCAAAACCTGTCATCCAAATTACTTGCCACATCCACATCTACAAACCATGTAGAAAATAACTTGAACCTGCATAGCATGTGCACCTGTTGCTGGTCCCTCTAAGAATCCACTGAACTGCCCTCCAATGCTTCTTTCACGGATTGGCTCCAACTTTCTGACAACTCCCACTACTTGGGAAAACTCAGGCTAGTACATACCATGCACTTAACCTCATTATGTGAATCAAGACACCTGTTCTGTGAACTGTCCAACCATCGGCGTGCTAACCGGTCTCACACAATCATCCTGAAATAAAGTCAACATATGACCTTCCATGTCCCTAGAACACACTCATGCCAAAGAATCTTGTTGCTCCCAGATTCTCCATGACACACCCCTGAACTAGCTTTACCTTTAGTTCATCAATACCTGTATATGTAACCCTACAACAAGCACATCATACAGTAATAGGATAATGTAGCTAATATTATCCAACTTGGTAAAGAGAAACACAATGATCAAACCTCCATTGCCCTGTAGCTTACTCAAGACTATATACCCTGATCTTCCATCTCACGTATCCATTTCCGCTCTTCTTCATCCTGAACATCCATTCGTCTCTTAGTGCTTACTTCCACCTAGCAACTCTACCAACAAATCCCTGTTTGGTTATTCTCCAAGAAATCACATCCTCATCCATGCCAAGCTCCCACTGTTTCCTGGATCTACCTGTTTTGCTTCTTCAATAACTTCCTGGTTCTTTACCATCAGTGAGCAACAAGTAGTGTAAAGAAGGGAAATGATGAATTTGAGGCTTACCTACCCTTTAAGTCCTCCAAATGGGCGCTTGAGACTCCTTGACAGCTGGCTGTCCGCCCAAAATCTATCTCAATGACCGATGCCAGTCACATTCCAGTCTACACCCGACCGATGTTGGTTCCCTGCGACTGCCTCATTGTCGACGTCGGTTCTTCCTTGACCGACGTCAGTGTTTATCTGCCCTGAGTCACCAACATCAGGCTACACATAGCCGATGTCGGTCCATGTCTGGACGCCGATGCCAGTTTTCCTGCTGACGTCGGTCTCTGTGTTTTGCTTGTGAGAAGTAACTTTTTCCCGTGAGCTCCTTTTGGATCAAACCCTTGTCCAAATCACCCTTGATCTACTCAAAATTCCTTAGCCCCTGTGACTGATACCTGTCTGTCATCTTCTCCTTGAAAACCAAGGCTTTCCTGCTCTTATCACGAACATCAGATTCCTCAAGAAATGTTACATTCTTCTTCTGCATACAAAAATCTTGATCTATACGCTTTGACTCAAGAACATGCATCTCCTTCTTACTCATGTGACCAAGCCTACAAAGCCACGTCTTCGCAACAGAAGAAGAATCAGTAATATAAGCAAGTAGATAAAGAGTACCTGCTTTCTTACCACCTGCTAATTCAAGTGCATCCGCTGTGAGAGTTCTTGTGCATCTCTCATCACCCAACTTTCCTGAAGCAATTAGCCGCATCTCCAAGACTGGGACCTGCATGACCTCCTTTGACACCCATGTGTTACCTGTCTACAGTTTCAGCTTCACTTTCCCTTTGCCAACCATCTGATAAGGCTTTCCATCCCCTAAACAAATTTATCCAAAGTCTCCCTGGACATACTCATGAAAAAATACCCTATTTGGGGATGCATGAAAAGAGGCACCAGAATCTAAAACCCTAGATTCTACTTTATCCAAAGAACATACTAGAGCATCCTATGCAACGAACTCTGCAACACCTGCTTCTTCTTCATGTCCTTCATGTTGATCTGCTACCAACCAATAGTCTTCTTTTCTCTGCTCTTTCTTTCCATATCTCCAGCAGGTTATTCTGCCATTCCTGAACTTGGACCTCCTGCTATTAAACTTCTCCATTCTTAGCTTACTGTCTTCTGCCATTGCTCTACTCCCACTCAAACAAAAACCCCTGTGAGTAACCTTTAATCAACACACACTAACCAGATCTAATCCAACATGTTAGTATCCCAACCAAAAGCTCTGATACCACTTGTCAGGTACCCCTAGAACAACAAACATGCTCTGGTACCAATTGATGGGGAATCCAAGAATAAGCATAGTTGTTCTTATCCCACTTGTTAGGATCTTGCTCCTCAAAAAGAGCACAATATGATTACCAAACTTAAGCAATTAAACATGCGGAAATATACTAAAAATACAAGTAACTAGAATTCACCAATAGCACAGAATATGAGAGACAATATACACTCTTATATATTAATACTTGTACAGAAAAGAATACAATAAAGAGCCGCCACACTCTTCCACCTTGCAGAGGCTTCCCACACCTCAAGTGTACAATAATTCTTCTTCAAAACACTCTCCTATCAAAAAATGGTCCCAACAACCAACTCACACACAGAATTGGTGTTCACCTCTCCAACCAGTCAGTAATAACCCTGCTAGTACACCAAGTACTCTATAGTACTTCAAGTTGATCTCCCATGAACCTGCAACCTACAATTCAACAGACCATACTCACCATGGAAGGATCTTCCTTGCCTTCCTTTCTAGCTTATTAGTGGAACTAGGAGAAACACACACTTTGTTCTCTTCACTAGCACACTATACAATACATGCCAATGGGTCTATAAATAGATCCAAGACTTAAACAATAACTTAGACTCCTATTTTACTAATAATAGACACGCAGCTCAAGACTCGAAATAGCCTTTACATGCAAACACTCTGTTCACTAAACTAACTGTTTGTGCAATGAACAGTTCTGGAACACACAGGCGATCGACGTCGGTCCCTGCTTGCCTGGTGCTGTCGACGTCGGCCGACTTCCTGCCGTTGCCAGTTTCCTTCTGCACTGTTCATGACCGACATCGGTCATGCTGCCGACGCCAGTGCTTCTAGGTCTTCAGCAACCTCCTTTTCTTTGTCTGCAACAAGTTGAAGCTTTTAGCTCCACAACCTAACAAGGTGGAGAGGCATGCCACAAGGCAAATCTACAGGTGGGGTTGAAACAAGGATTTGGTAAAACGTAGTTCTAAGGTAATGTTGTAAGGCTACATGATTGTTATTTAGAAAAGCGATAAAATCTGCATCTCCTAGGACTACCTGAGTAGGAATTCCTGGAGAGTGAAGTCTGCGGGTTTGAAAATGTGTTCTATAGATTCAGAGGTGGAAGAGTTTGGTTGACTTGGTGGTGAGTTTTGTTCCTAAAGGTCTCTTTGTTGTTGATGAGTAAGAACTATACAAGAAAATAAGAAAGGAATGATACGTTCTCACAGCTCAAAACAAAGAGTAAACAAAGAAGATCTAAGGCAAATAATATATTCACTAATAGTGTGTTAAGTGCTAGGATTCTTTTTTATCTCTCTTTTAGCTTATGCCTTAGAAAAGTGTGAAGAAGAAATTATCTTGAATAGGTCCTAAAAAGGTAGTTTATGTTTGGTTTCAGGTTGTGTTTAGGTACTAAAAAAGGAGTTTGTATTGGATCGAGTACGTGGCTTGGTACTTGAGGCTTGCTTCTCTCATATCACAATCCTGCAATCAGTGTAGGTGTTTAACCAATATACCAATTACCAAAGCATATACTTAGCCAGAGAAATAAGTTGGTTATCCCCTCAATGATTAAATCCAAGCATGATAACCAAGAAAGGGTAAGGTGATTCACTAGATGATGAAATCGTAATCGAGCCTTGTCTCAAGTATGTCTGATGTCTTGATTGTACAAGTGGTCTGGTTTGTGTTACATTTGTGGTTTTATGATTAATTTGCTTTGCTTAATTAATCTAGGTGAACTAAGACAAACAAACAAACAATGTATGCAGTTAATTTTAATCAAAATAAATTTTTTAATTTCTTTTCAATAAAAATAAAAACAACTAAAATGCACCTAAATGCAACATGAAAATGCAATCTTAATGCTAGAATGAATGGTTTTTTCTTTATTTTTAGTTTTTGATTTCTTTTTCTTTCCTTTTTTTAAAAAAATGCAAGGAAAATAAAATTTAAACTTTTCTAAAAAATACAACTAAAACTTATGTTTTGTAAAGAAAGAAAGAAAGCTTAATTTTTTAAGAATGCAACTAAATGAATTTCACTAATGCAATTCTAAATGTTTTAAAACATCTATGAACCCATGAAAACTCAAGACTCCCACTGGGCATGCCAAAATGTTTCTATCTAATTTTTTACTTTTTCTTAGTGTTGAAAAGAAAGAGACTAGTAAAGTAGTGTGTAGAAGAATACATATTGAATATGCGCTCATTTAAATCCAGACTTTGTAGGAACTCTTCTTCGGTTAGGGAAGATGACCTGAAAATTAAAAAATACTACCACAAAACTGTTTGTTACACAAGTAGTTAGGTGGATTGTCTAGCATTAGCTTCCTAGGAGGCTGTCAATCCACCAACTTTAAACACTTAAGTTTGTAAATAAAAAAGAAATAAACTTGCATTAAATAACAACTAAAATTAAATACAAGAAGATTATAGCAAATAACTAAAATTAACATGAGAAAGTTAAATGCTTTGCTTAAAAAGATGACCAAGCTAAATCAACTAATGCTGAAAATTCGTTAAAACAAGGTTGTGGTTTTGGTTTGGTGATTTGACAAGGGCCAAAAAGATAGTTTAGTTGAGGTTGGTAGATGGTTAGGATAATAAAAATTAAAGGGATAAAAGTTGAGATGGTAAGAAGGCAAAGGAGTAAAAAGGGGTGAATGGATAAGATGCTTGTTGACCCATTTTGCCCACAGGCAAAATTTCGGTCAACTTCTCACCTGCTGTTTTAAAGGCCAATTTATTTCGAGTTCAGTAGGTTCAACGAGTTCAGTTCATGGCCTGGTTCAAGAGTTCAATCGGAAGTTCAACCAATTTTGGTTCATCGCTTGCTTCATTCGGTTGGTTCAATGCGCCGGTTCAAGGAGGCCGCACTTCAAAGGAAAAGACCCGATGACTTTTGTCAAGGACGGTGACGTTCCAAAGGGCATCAAATTTAATGCAATGAACTAGCTGTTTGTTTTTGAACTTTTTGAGCGTCAAGCATTGGAAGGGAGCTCAAAATGCAGCGATCCGCTTAAGTGTTTGCCCCAAGGGGCCAAAGAGCAAGAAAGACAAAACTGAGAAAAGACAAAATGACAAAGTGACAAAGCAAGGAGGAATGACATTGTGCATAAGTGACAAGGTAGTCCAAGTGGCAAAGTGCAAGCGATTTATTGCTTGACAGTCCCCAAACGGTGCAAACAGTAAACAGTGTAGACCGCACATTTTTTAAAGGGGACAAATTTCATTTGTTGGCAGAAAAGAGGCGTGATCCATGCTTCCACATTAAAGCTCGAATGCCAAAGTCAAATTTGGAAATTATACAACATGGTTCCAGCAGGCTTCTTCTAGAATGATGACAACACAACAGTGTTTTCCTCTTTCCAATGGGACACGACAGGCCAACTTGTCAAAAAAGTGCCAAGTTCCTTTCTCTCTTCTTCTATATATTGTAACTTCTCATTTTTGAGAAGAATCGGTTCTTCCACTTTTGCAAAGGCACAGCCCTGGCAAAATTTCACTTGAATCAAATAAAATGTAGTCTTTTACCTCCATTTGGATAGATGTTTCAGAGTATGCCTTGAATGTTTGCTTGTGTTCAGTCATTGTCTTTTGATGCTCTCACAGGTTCAACACTAGCAGACCTATCATCTACAAGGTGCCATTTCTGTAGCTGAAAGGAGAAGAGCTGACATTTGAGAAGACCAGAACAGAAGAGTTACAGTGTGCATTTCATAGCACCTCAATGATTTTCTATTTTCTATGTTTTCATGAAAGCCTCCCTGCCAGTCTTTTGTAGCCTGGTCCTTTTGCCAAATGTGTAGTGTATGTATGTATTTGTCTGATTTTGAGAGTGGATGTGTGAAGGTTGACCTTGTTTTTGGTGCATCACCTCTTTAGAGTAGGCTTGTTTTTCCTGCATTCTCTTTCTCCCTTTTCATCCCCCCCTTTTATATCTATATATATATGTATGTTAGCACTTGCTGGAAGAAACACGATGCATTGAAGGGAGCTAGCCCTTATCTAGAGACTCTCTCCTCCAGCTTCGCCAGTCCCATAGGCAAGAGGAGAGTTTCCATGTTGCGAGGAGAAGGCAGGGAGTTTGACCTCCTTGCCCCGGGTGCAATTTCCTGCGTCAACAATGCTAAAGATTGCAAAGGGACAAAAGGGTAAATGGGTAAATGGTGAAGGGGATAAAAATGGCAAAGGTCTAAAGGGAAGATGGTAAAGAAAAGGTAAAGGGGTTATAGTCAAGAAAGATGAGGCTAAAGGATGAGGTTTAGAAGTCAAGAAAAAAGAGGCCAAGGGGGATAGAAAGGAAGAAATTGAAATTGCAAAACAACACAAATTACCTTAAGATGGAAGATGGTTTTTGATGTTGATGTTGTTGAAGAAGCCTTGAAATAATTTTGGCAGAGTTTTGTTGCTTTGACCTTTTTTCTTCCAAGATGAGTGACCTCAAAACTTGAAAGATGAGTGTTTCTACCAAAGACCAATTTAACCATGGGTGAAGGGGGAGAGTCATATTTATAGCATTTGATGTTAAGAAACATACCAAAAGAGTGGAATAGTTAAATGTCACACCATTCTCCAAGTGGGCTCATAAGTGGTCATGAAAGACAAGGGGTTGAGATTCCCACTTAGCTAATAGGTCTCTCATTTGTTTGGTTTGTCTCCCATCTTGATAAAGAGTCCAAAATGGAGTGGGGATCATGCATATGGGCTCATATGGATCCAAAATACTTTCCATCACATTTTTTTTGTTTTATGCTAAGTACTTAAGGAGGTGCCCCACAAAATGTGATGCTATTTTACAAGTGGGATGATAAGTGGTCATGAAAGACAAGGGGGTGAGATTCCCATTTAGCTAATAGGTCTCCCACTTGGTTTTTTTTATCTCCCAACTTACTAAAGAGTCCAAAATAGAGTGGGGATCATGCACATGGGCTCATATGGGTCCAAAATACTTTCTACCACTCACTCCCATCTTTTATCAAGTACTTGACAAGGAGCCCCACATACTTTGGTGTCATTCTCATTCACGGGGAAAAAGGATGATGTTGAATGGTGGCCCCTTATGGATAATTCACCACATTTTGGAGGGGGGCCTATGGTGCTTAATGAGGTCATTAAGTATCTTCAAAAAGGGTCCCAAGTAGGGTATGGTGTCCCACTTCAAGCCACCTCACTTTTAAGCCATGTCACTTGTCATATCATTGTTGAGTCACTTACCATATTACCTACCATGTCACCATGAATAGTGACATGCCATGTCATCATGAATAGTGCTAGTGAACAGTGCTAGTGAATAGTGATCTTGTTAGGTTAAGAGGGGTTGGGTTAAGGTTTAAGAATGTTTAGGTGGTTTCTAGGGGGTACTAAGTAATTCAGACATCTAAAACTGCAGGTGTGTAGTTTTTTAGTGTCTACACACCCACTTCATCTTTGAAGTCTATTTTTGCTAGGGTTTTAGGCAATCTTGTAGATGTGGGTCTAGAGACTTTTAGCCATTGTTTGTTAAAAACTCATAGGCACACATTGTTATTATCTTGATAGAACTTCTTAGATGAGTTAGGGTTTATATCAAGATAACTTTCATACTCCAAAATTAGGTAAACATTAATGAAGTTAGGGTCCAGATTCAAAATCTTTTTCTCTTGTCATTCACTACTTTCCTCTTCTTTGCATCATAGTGCTTTGCCAATGTGAGCACAAGCTCAGGGCTTTGCACTGATAGTGGGAAGGCTACTACCTAAGGCAATCCACAGTTGCAAATGCTTTGAATCCAATCATTTTTGGATTAAGCATTTACTTTTGTCCATAAATTATTTAGGTCTATGTGACTTAGATATGTGTTTGTGATCTCATTTGCGTTGGAGTCTAGGCCAAGTGGGACACCATGTCCTTTAGACTTGAACTTTATTTTCTTTCTAGACATAGATTCAATAAAAATTGGTGGGAAAACCAACTATAGATTTGGCGGGTTTTGGACTTGCAATTGAAAGTAAAAAGTCCGATGGGGTTTATATTATGTATTTATAGCTGAAAAGTCATGCAGGCTTTGGACTTGCAAAGTTCGATGAAAGTTTTGGCTAATTTTTAGGCTTGGTATTGCAGGTAAAATCCCCAATGGGGATTTGGATTTACTTTTACAATGGGAATTTCCACAAGGTCTCGAAGTTACTTTTGCAGGTCAGATCTCTGCAGGGTCTCAGAGTTATTTTAGCAATATGGATTTTTGTGGGGTCTATGTAGAGGATATTGAGAGAATATTCTAGATTTTAATCAATTTTCTCAAACCCTAGGTTTTTACAAAGGTTTGGAAATGATTGGATGATCTTTTAGTTTTTTTTTGGAGCTTTAATGGCAAAGGTGGGGGCCTTCATAAATATGTTTGTGTTTTAGATCTTATAGATTTTCTTAAAATTAGAAAATTATGTCTTTTCAAGTGTGCCAAATCTTTGGATTGTCATTTAGTGCTTACATGGCACCTATGTGGCTTTCCCAGGCTTGTTCTTGTGGCATCCCCACAAAAGTTCCTTTGAAAACTAGTCATTGGTTTTCAAATCAAGTCTTTATTTTTGCTTCGTCAGATCAAGATCTCCAAATAAGCACGAACCGTTGATGAAGATCATAGAGGTTTATTTTGATTAGATTTTGGTGTTAATATGAGTGTGGTTCTTCCATGTGTTGAGCCATCAATATCTGGCATCTTCAGTTGAAAACTCATCCTTCATTTCACTCCATTGGATCAAGACCTCCGATCAAGCACAGTTCATTGGATCCTGCATGATGCACATGGCTTAATTAGTTTAGGGTCTTAGTAAAACTTAGGCCTAAAATATATTCTTAAGGTTTATCTACGTTGATAAACGCTAATAAACTTAGGTTAAAGTCTTTTATGCTATGTTTTCTTTGTTAATGCGCTAAGTGTCCTTCTGAAAGGTCAATTAAAAATAACCCATTTACTTAGGCAAAAAGGTTGATAGATGTTAAATTTGACTGCCTCGTTACCGTCAAATACGTCCTCGTGGATGTTAAATGATGTGAGTAAGACTATCAAATTTAAGCTTGCATTTTGGTCCACAAAGGCGTAGGTTTTAATCTTGAGGTCATATTGTGTTTGCAAACACAACTATTCTTCAAGTTAAAATTACGGCCTTAGTCCATATGACCTTATTTTAGGGCTTATTGGTCAAAGAATTTGCATCATTAGATTGGATCTCTGAGGAAGCGAGGGCTATTGGATCAAGATCTGTGTGCTCGTCAGTGATTGGTTCAGCTCAGGGTGGGTCCTTTTGATCGATGTTGGCTCACACCATTAGATCAAGACCTTCAATGTGGTGAGAGCTGATGATTGTAATTCGAGAGGTTGGATTTGATTGGTTTTCAATATCAGGGCCTCATTTGTCTTTGCACCATCAGATCAAAATCTCTGAGTGAATGTGGATCATTAGATCTGCAAAAATGCATGAACTTTAATTTAGTCTAATGGGTTATGCATAGGCTTAAATTAAATGATTAGTCCTAAGTCAACCATATAAATAAATACGATGAATCTTAAAGTTAAGTTTTATTATGCTAATCCTAATGTTAAAAACATTAATGTGGTTCCCTTTGACCTTATGCAAAAGTTTGGATGAGGTTTAACTTGACAGTCTCGCTAACGTCAAAGACGTCCTCACAGACGTCAAATGATGGGAGAAAGAATGTCAAATTAAATCCTATGAGAACTTTTCATAAAACATGAGGTCAATGTGTAGTTTCTTCAGGGTGATATTGCACCGTTAGATTGGACCAGCGATGCAATGAGAGTCATTGGATCTGTGATCAAATCAAATCATTGAGTTAGGATCCAATAAGCATAACGGTTTAGACTAAGGTTTCGATCTCAAGGGGTCATTTGTGTTGATAAACACATACACATTTAAGATTGGAACTTAGGCTAAACATTAATTAAAAAACATGGCTATAAATGAAAGGATCCCACAGACTAATAATTAAGCAAGATTAGGAGGCTAACAAAAAAAGGGGGAAATAAAAGGTCCAAATGTGATTTTATATTAAGGTTTGGTTATGTAGAAAACATGATCGAACCTTAAAATAAAATTAGACTTAGGGTTTTTCTAAAAAAGAAATATGATTTCCTGTTAAGATTTTCCCACCACCTTTTGAATTCAAATTACAGGGTTTTCTGCATGGAAACCCTACCTACATGGAACCTGAATTTTATCATTTAAAGATGACCATTTGTAAATTAAGTCCATAAATCATAATCTCAATCAAATATGTAGAGGTTTATGCCTTTCCATGTGGACATTCTTTAAATTCCAAGAAAGAATGACCCTTTTTCAATGCTAATTCAAGGTACAGATTTCTAAAACATTAACAAGGGTCCCTAATTTGCAAAACCAAAAAAATGGGGTATGTTGGTCCCAACAATTCACAAGACCCAATGGTTTATGGGACCACTTATTGCATTGACTATTACAACTACTCAAACATTCACAAAGCACTTTTATATATATTATTGTATGTATTCTTCTCATAAATGGTGATATAACTACCCTCAAATCTCAGATAGAGATGAAAAATATCAAGTGATACTAGTCTCAGTGTTGATGCCACCTGAAATTATAGTATGTGTACCTCAAAATAATGGTGGATCCTCTATTATAAAATGTAGACCATTTTAAAAACATTCCAAAGATCTGCAACTTCTTTTGTAAACTTTTGGTCCAAAAGATAGTGAGTATCTTCATCTCATAAATGAATCAATGCAAGTGTAAATTTTTTAATATATCAAAACTACATCTATTAAGGATTGTTCTAATATTCCTATTACTGAGTTTCCCTTAACAAGTAGGAAGGATTCCTTGAATATCCCACCCAAGTAGCAAAATGGTGACAATGCAAATGTAAATCCAACCTCTCTTGAAATTTGGGCATATGTAAGAGGAAACAATTCTTGGAATTTAAGTATCTGATATTTCAAATAAGTATGTATCCAGACCATTTTGACCCTCAATTATGTACTTATTCAGAGCTGGGGATGCATATGTTGTTGGGTTTGGATAAAAATTTAAAAGTTTTTAAGAGTTGTAACGCCTAAAAATTTGCCCAAATAAAAACCATAAAAACACTACAATTTTTTTTTCATCTTGCATGATGCTAACTCCGCGTAATTCCTAAAACACTCAACAAATTTTTTTATCAAATTAAAGAGACTAAACTGATGTGCGTTAGGTTTACACACAATTAAGAAATCATGTCCAAAAACAAGCAACTCGAGGGAACAACTAAACCCTTAATTCATTCCACCTCAATTCCAACTCTGTCCTACCTATGAACATGTTAAATGAGGCAACCTACCCACATTGGGATAGAATTTCCTAACAATTGGATCAACCCAAAGTTGACTCACTTGCCTCGTAACCAAGTCATACTTTTATTAATTTGCCTATCAAATGGTGATGGGTAAAATATCCATACGAAGGGAAGACTAATTCTGAAACCACATTTCAAATCCATTAGCTATAGTCTACCCTTATTAACCCATAAAACTGACCCCTAGAAGATAAGCATTGAAAATATCTTAGTGTTCTAATTTTACCTAGCAGGTTCTAGAATAAAGTAGTTTCGGAATCAGGTTACTAAAAATACTAAAAAACATCTAAAATAGATTAATAAAAGCTTTAGAGAAAATCTAAAGCCAAAATAAATCACTATTAACTTTTGATCTTGAGGAACGGCTCCATTTAATATTTTTAACAATTCAATTTAGAAATGACCTTGCAAGCTGGACAACAAAAGTCAATTGCAAAAAATGTCAACTACCTATGAAAGAGAGCTCACCAAAAATACTAAATGATAATATAAATGAAATAAGGAGATTTATATTTTGATATTAAGCTCAAATATATAAGTTATATATTTCATATTCTATAAATACCCAACTGAGTAATTTATATAACCCCACTTTCGGAGTGACTTTGTAGAACCTAACTTAGAAAACTGGAAAAACCAACATCAAACAAGGTTCAAGATTACCCTGCTAAAAATATAAAATGACATTAAAAATTAAATATAAATATTGATACACAAATATAAAACTAAAAAATACATGGTACAACCTTTGGTTTCTCAAAATGTTAAGCTATATTATAATTTAAACTCTTCTTGAGTGATCGTGCAGACAAAAAACATAATCAGCAATAGAAAGCAAACAACCTAACAACTAAAGAAAATATCTAAAAAAAGATCTCATTCTTGTATACCCTGTGTACAAATTTAAGAAAAAAATAGACAAATCCATGAGAGAGAGTTCACTTACCTGTTTGAAGCTCCATAGATGTTCCTTAGGCTCTACCAAGCTCTCCAAGCTCTCATTCCTCCTCCATCTTCCTCTTCTTCTTTTTTAATTTCAACAAGCCCCTTCCAAGAGAAAGCAACCACCACCAAAACCAAGATGCACAACAAATACAACTCCAAAACCTTAACTAGGTTTTGACAAGTTACACATTTAAAATTCAAAACTCCAATTTTTAATTTATTTTATTATTATTTATTTTTGTTACCCCACACCCTCAAATGACCCATCACTTTTTTTGGTAAAAGAGAGTACCCTCTCTTACAAGCCCACATGAGCTCTTACAACCAAATTAATTTAAAATTGCCCTACTCCCAAGACACTCAACCAAGTGGGTTGAGTACCTACACTAGGCTAGGGTCTAAGTAGGCTTTCTAGAAAACCTATGGAGTAGAACTCATAGGCTACCTAGGAGCCTTATGACTTTCCTCAAAATAATAAAAACCATTTTATAAATTTGTAACTTCATCTAATAAATATAAGAGGCTTAACTCTAATTAATCATTTTAAACTTTTAATTACTCTTTATTCATTGATAAACCAAAAGAGAATTATAATTTAAAACCTTAATAAACACTTTAAAGTATTGGTAAGTATCTCAATTGAGATGGGAAGATGATCTCTCATGTGGGGTATTATAAGAGCATTCTAGAATCAACAACCCCAAACATCAAATGACACTCACTATACGAAGTAACACAATGTTGAAGTGTCTTATATGCTCGAACTGTAAAAGATGCATGAAAGGCATGAAGGACATAGTAGTGGTAGCTATGTAGAGGAGGCACCATTAAGGAAATGCCAAAGATTGCAGAAAAGGCAATGAAAAATGGAGGATGCCTTCACAATTTTTGTGGAAATAAAAAGATGCCTATGGTGCTCAAGGTAGTTGAACCACCCAAAACCGTGATGGAAATGAGATACATGGAGGCAAAGTAAAGCAAGGCAGAATGGATGGAAGTCTCTCGTCTGCCACTAGAAACTGAAAGTGTTAGAAGCATTGCAAGGATGCAAAGTACGTGTTTAGAATGAAATGCATGACAAAATAAAATTCAAAGAGAATAACAATGTCTTGTACAAAATAATTTGTTAAAGTGTGTTGCATGAAGTCTTCTACTTTGATGTCTCTCTATCTTTCATACCATCATCTACAGATGTGCTTATGAATTCTCATAGTATCCTACCCAATGTTTTCCTTGAAACTCTTTTCTCAAAATCAATGTTTCCAAGTAATCTTCCTGAGACTATAAATGAATTTGTTGCGTCAATCAAGGTCCTGCTACTCAACTTACCAAGCCTAAGTAGCTCTACCATATTATTCAAGACTCTCAAATGTGTGTGTAAGCATGTGAGAATTATAACCCAAATTTTGAGACATATGTTATAGAAATTTTATTTTTAATATAAAAATCAATCAAAATTTCAATGTAGGGATGCTATGTAATGTACACTATTTTGGCTGAATATTCCACATATGAAGTCCACTTTGGTTCTTGTTCAAAGCCTTTGAAAACCTTTTTAATGAACCACCTTGTAATAAGTAGTGTTTTCTCCTTAGAAGTCAAGATTGAAAATAACATAGTTTAACACTCTTCTCGAGTGGATAAGTGAGCAAGCATGTATGTAGAATTGTCAGAGTAAATGATCTAATCTAACAATGTGTGTTCGTTTCCCATATAATTGGGATAAGTGAAATTATTTCTAGTTAACTAGACCAAGACATGAGAGTGTGTGCTACACATTATCTACATGATCCATAGGGTGGATAAGGTAATAGTCACCAAATAATTTGGCATTCTCTTATATTCTGTGAGGGAATGCAATTGCATAGTCTAAGCCACTATTATCCCCTGTTTTTGAACTTCAGGATAACATCCCCAATTTTGTACCTAATAAGAAGTTTGAGGTAAATCAAGGACATGGATAATAATAAAATTATAAGATGAGGATGTTGACTCTATCACCTAATAGACAATGATTGACGGTCCCATTTAGGGTGCCATTCCTAGAGAACTCCACAAAGGCAAAATATGCATGGAGAAAATTCAAGAACTATTTTTTGTGGGCTAGAACAAAACTTGAACAATTTTGGGATATAATTCATATTAATTGAAGGTCATGAAAAGGAGCTGGTATTATTTGAAAAAATAATCATAAATTCATCCATTAATGCTATTAGGTACAAATACTGATGAATGTGACTATAAGAAAATCAACATCAGTTAGATTTGTCACTAATTTTATTTGACAATGGTTCAATTGGGTGCAAGTTTGATTTTTTTTTAGTCTCATTTGGTGCAAGTATGATTTAAATGTCAAATTTATTAAACATCAAAATGATTTGACACCTAAAATGATTCAATGTCAATGTGGTTTTAAACATCAGTTTTATTTGGTGTCAAATTGACTTAGTGCCAAGATGGAACTAAAATAAAAATTAAACATTCAGAAGCTAATGTTTGTGTGTCTAAGCAGAAGTTAAAAGGTGAAAATCATAAATTTGACATCAACTTCAAGCAATTAACATCAAGTTAATTTGATGTCAAGTTGGTTTAACGTTGTAGACACTTAATGTAGACACCTAAATTATGCCACATTCTATATCATAATTAACTTTGATTAATATAGACACACTAACTCAACCATCATTCCAAATTCAAATTCTATACTAGAGTCCACTAATATCATTTCTTTTATTTTTTTGAATAATTAATTATTACATATTAATCAATTAAGTATGCACACATAATTCCACAAAACTAATTAAAAACTGAAATTTCTAAGTCACCAAACATCTTTGACACTTATCTCAACCAAGTGTTGAGTCATCTAACTGCTTTCATAACTTATTCAACTAATTTTTGAGTCACCATTAGACATTCAACTACCAAATAATTTTCTCCTTTTCTCTAATATACATGAGGAATTGGTTTTCCACTTGGATGAGGACTCAAATCTGACCATCCATAATTAATATTATCTAATAAATATGGATTTATCCCAACTATCTATGTTTTCACCTAAAAGCCTATAAATAGAAGTGCCATCCTTCATTTTTAGTATCTGCCTTCAAATTATCGAATTGCTATCAAAATTATCTTACACATCCATTGAGAAAATTGAGATCATACATCTTTATTCTACTAAAATTCTGTTTACTTGAATAATTGAGTTGGGTACCCACATACCAAGAATCAAGAGTAAACCTAATTGAGAAGGTGACACTTCATTTATATGATGGTATTGTAAATATTTTGTATTTTGAATAACTCAATCTGAGGTTTTAGTTTAGATTTAGAATAAGAATTTGCATTCATTTGATTTTTAATTCACTTGGTTATAAAAATTTAGATGTCACATTCTGGCATCCCTGACAAGACCTTTCCCAAATCTTATCCACTATAATTACATTCATTAAGAGTTTTCAATCATTTCTAGATTCTTTCAAGGTGTATAATTATTTAATCATGGCCTAAAAAGTTATTTTTGCAGATTTTAGGTGTGTTTTTAGAATTTTTTGAGTGGTTTTGTGTTCCTATGTAACGATAGTTTCATTCTATGAAATGATAATTTTGTAGAACATTTCAATGGATTTGCAAAATATTTCAACAGTTTTGTTCTTAGTTGTTTTTTTGGGTCTTTTTGACTATTTCCAGCTTTTTATTTTAATTTTGTGGCTTTCTTAGCTTGCTGACATTTTGTTTTTATCATTTTTTGTTTCTAAACTTATCTATTCCCAATTTTCTTATTTTTCGTAGAACAATAATTTTGGAGAACATTTTAGCAGTTTTGTTAAAAAAAAATCAGTGGTTTTGTAGAACATTTCATTGGTTTTGTTGCACTTTAAGATGAATTTATCAATATTTATTATGGTTTCATCCTACGTAACGATGGGTTCATAGTGACAAATGACGATTCTATCTTATGTGCCTTTTTATTTATCATTTCTTGACTTTTTATTTTTCTTTCTGGTTTATTTTACTTTATCATTTTCCTAACAAGCATTGTTTGTTATTTTTCCTATTTCTACCTTTTCTGTTTTTATTTTTTGGCCTTTCTACATTACAATGGTTTTGTAGGACATAATGACAAATTTGTTGCATGGATCATCAAATTTTTAACACATTTCAATGGTTTTGTCTCACATTTTTGCGATTTTGTCAATATTTATGCAACTTTTAAGCAATATTTTTCTTCTATTTTCTATAATTTTTCTTTGTTTTCTAATTTGTTTTACATTTTCATCATTTCTTATCTCTATGTAATAGCAGTTTAGTTCTATAGAGTGGTTTTTTGTCCTTTATTTTAACCAAATTGTAGGGTCTTTGGATTGCATAATTATTTACATACAAACTACTATCGTTTTTTATGTAAATTGCTTGCAAAAGAATAAAAAAACTAAACTAAAAATATATTTGTTAAATTTTTGACTAACTTTGTTTTTATTTCAAGTTTTGTTCAATTAATCAAGTAGTAATTAAAACATTTTTCTCCTTTCAAGTTTGCTTATTTTTGTTATAAGAGTTGTGTATGTTCTTTTCTTACGTCATATTAATGATGACTTCTAGAAATCAAAACAATTTCTTGTGATTTTATGTTGCCTAAATTATTCTCATGTATGTTATTTTCTTGTGTCACATCAGTAACGATTCTTGAAAATAATAAATGAGTCTAGTATTTTTTTTTTTTTAAATCATAAGGAATCTATCAACCATAGATTTCACAACCACATAGTAGGCCAAACCTCGTGTACCAACTAGAATACAAATTGAGGAATCATTGTTTCAATTACCTAAGTAATTGTGTGTTTTAAGCACACCATGACATGATGGGGTTTCATCCTCTAATACTTAGAGTTGTACTAGTGACATCGAAGTATGATTTTTACAATGTCACTCCAATGAAATATTACGGTTGGAGTGAGCACATAAGGACTAGATCCTTTTATGTAAGTATGTTAATTAACTTCTTTCAAGGTCTTGGGCCTCAACGTACTACAAGGTTTAAAGAGAACATCCCTTAGATAAGATTATATAAACCTTAAGCTATAATATAATTATTCAACCATTTGAAGTATAGTGCACTGTCAAGGGGTTAACTACAAGAAGTTACTCTCAACTTACTCTCGAAATTAGTTTTAGTGGACTATAGGCATGGTTCTACCTCTATAGTTAGTACTCTAAAATATTGGGCTGACACTTCTCAACTATGAGTCAATATATATGAAAGCCCATAAGTTTTTCAAATCCCTTGCTTAGATTTTATCCTTTTATGTGACTTGCATGTTTCTTTTTACTTAAAGTGGAATTTTTTTGTATATATTTTCTTTTTTTTATCTCCTTGTGAAAGGCACATAATTTAAGCCTTTTGTATTTGAAAATCAAAGTTAGAATGTTCCAAACAAAGTCTTAAATGTAAAAATCTTGAATCAAGAAAGTCCAAAAATTAACTCAAAATTTTTGTAAAGCATTTATATTTTCAATTTTAAGTCATACACATTTTTTGAGTCAAGTACAAACTTTACACCTAAATTCTGCCACATTTAGTGTTGTAATTAACTTTTCTAAATTTTGAAACAATCGCTTGTTCTTTACCAACCTACTGTCCAAAATCTAGATTTTATCCTAAGTTCACTAACATCATTATTTCTCCTCCCTTAATTCAAATAGTTAATTAATAAATATTAATTAACTAATTCATTTGTAGTTAACCATGTCCACAAAATTCCAAAAATAAGTAAATAAAACTAATTAATAATTTTAAATTCAAAGTTACAAATTATTTCCTCAATTCTCTCAACCAAGAGGTTGAGTCACCCAAGCATTTTCCTAATTATCTCAACTAATTTTTGAGTCATCCAACTAACTCCTTGAAACATTCAACCAACTTGGTGAGTCATCTAACTACCTTGAATCATTCATAAGAATATTTCAACCATCCAACTAACCTTCCCTTATTTCTCAACCAGTTGAAGAATTAGTCTTCTCCACTTGAATGAGGACTCAAATTTGACCATAAAAAAAGAAAGATTATCAAATAAATCTAAGTGTATCCTATTTGTCCATTTTATCATCTGAATGTCTATAAATTAACAAACTTGCTCCACAAATCATCAAGCTATCAAATTTATTTTATGCATCCTCTTGAGAATCAACATCATCTACCATTGTGCTAATGAATTTCCTTCACATTGGAGATTGCAATTGAGCAACCACATACCAATTTGAGAGAGCACATCCAAGTTGGCCAAGGAAGATATATTCATTGGTTAGTAAGGTGAAGATATTACTATATTTTTTTTTGGTTTAACTTTATATCTGAGTTTTATATCAAGTTATAAATAGGGAGTCAATTTTTATTTGTTCGCTTTCTAGTTTAAAGTTATGAATTTTGAGAATTACATTCTAGCATGCCCAATGGGACACATTCTCAAGATTTTTTTAATGATTTCTAATTCAATTTTTGAGTTTTTTTTAAGTCCTATTAATTGTCTAACTCCTATAACATTGTTCTAGTAGGGATTGTTTGTTGTCACAGGAAAATTTTGTTAAGTTTCAACTGATAATCTATGAAATCATCATCAAAAGTAGTGAAATCATCACCAAATCAGGGAAATCATTATACACTTTAGGGAAATCATCAAACATACTAGAAAAATCATTTTAATGACATTAAATTTTGTAGGTTCTATTTTATGTAATGAAATCATTACACACACTAACATATTCATCATTAACTTCAATGAAATCATCATCCTCAATTGTAAAATCATTAAAAATTTGACAAAATTGTTATTTACGAATCTATTTTTCCTTTATGTTTATCCTTCTTTATACTTTCTATTTTTCCTACTTTTAACTTTTTGTTTTCTATCTTCTATTTTTTCTGATTTCTATTTCTATTTTTTTGCAAGGCAGTAAAAGCGTTTTTAGCAACAATAAATTATTCATATGCTTCAGTGAAATCATGCAAAACTTCGATGAAATCATTCAAAAATTTGTCAATTTCATAAAAAACTTTGATGAAATCAATCTAGTAATTATTTCTATTTTATATATTTCTATGTTTTATGTTGATAGTGAAATCATTTTTATCAACAGCGAAATCATTTGATCTAATAACAAAAAAAATCTAATTTTTAGTGAAATTATTTTATCTTATTTTATTTCATTATTTTTCTATCTTTTATGTTTTTTTGTTTTGGATAACTTGAAGCTTTACTACTTTTCATAGAGTGTGAAACTACTAACCATTTTCTACAACACCTCAAGTCAAAGACATAAAAACTACTCACTATAAGAGTGAATGAACATGCATGCCACATGCCCCCATAATCTGAAAATATTGAATCATGTTGTCATTTGAAAAATTGTGTTGCCATAAATCTATTTTTTTTTCTCGTGAGGCTTGAATGTTCTAAGTAGGTCCATTGTGATTCCCCCCTTTTGAGATGAGGATGTAGCCTGCAAGTCACTTATCTCAAAATATAAAATATGTAAAAAATATAGTGCTTTAAATATTTGAAAATAATTGAAACATAGTATGGAATACATCATAAAATTTGCATTCACTAAAATGTTTACACTAGAATTAATTATGAATTAAAATTCACTCCAAATGGTAATGTAACCTATTGAAATATGATCTAGGATGATATATAAGACAAGATAAAGTAAAATACAATTCAATCTACATAACTTATAAAATTTAAACTTTTTATAAAATCAGAAACTAGAGTTAGAGAATTGTCCTTGCAACTAATTTATTTCAGACTATATTAACTTTTTGTGGACTATGATTTTTTTAAAAATCCTTGTAAACATAGATGTATTAGAAAATAATAGTTCGATGTTTTCTAGGATAATTCTACAAGAGGTGGATAAAAGCACAATGTGTTGGTGTTTGTGTATTATGACTTTGTCCTATTAGACTGTATGTTAGATCTAAAATCTAGGTTTGTTTGCATGTGTTTATATATGACGTATTTTTTTGCAGAGCTTGAATTGATGCTTGAAAAACCATTAAAATTACAACCCTAATCATTCAAAAGCACACAAGATAAGATGAAATGCAAAGGGGTCAAAAATGGGGGAAGTGAGAATGGTTGAGTTATCCTTACAAAATTCCTTGTTGACTGATGCTACCTACATGGGCCAAAAGGGCCTCAAGTGATTTTAGTTCTCCCTTTTGAGAAGATCATATGACTGTAACTAGAAAATTTAATTATAATTCTTGACAAGGGATTCCCTCAACCTGCAATAAACAATGCCAAACTTGGCAAAGAAAATTAAAATTGTATCAAAATTGTAATAGGGATCTTTACTCAAAAAATATATGCTTTTGAAATCAAAAGCATAAGTGCCTAGAAAGAGAGTGTTAGGGCCTTTCAAGTGTGACCCTTGATGTGATTTTATAGAGATATCTTTAAAAATATATATATAATTGACCTATTCATTTATGCAAGAAATCTGTTAGGAATCATTTTATTTTGAAAATATAGTTGTTAAGAGTATAGGAGACAAGTCTACAATACTAGATAGGTATGTAGTGCCCTCCTGCCTGCCTAACACAGACTTGTCCTAAAAAGATAGAGGCTTTTGAAACAAGAGTGACAGTAAAGTATCTATTTAATAAGTATGAAGTAAAGAAGTCTATAGGATCTTCTTAATAATTTAAAAACTTTGAAGGCTTTTTTAGATATTGTAGGTTATTAGAATGGTGAATTAGACAAGCAAGGTAAAGATTTTAAGGACAAGCATTATCAATAATTTATTGGTTAAATTTCAATGTATATAATAATAATAATAATAATAATAATAATAATAATAATAATAATAATAATAATAATAATAATACCACATTCAAGGAAGTAAAAAAAATGGTAACCTAGATCTAATATAGTTGCAACCTACTAAACTAATAAGAAAGTAAGTGGTGCAATGGTCAACCAAATGGGGGTTGATGATGACAAGCCTAAGCAACCCTATAGCTATACCAACTTGTTCAGTATAATATGTATCATAAGAAAGGAGAAATAACATACATCCACTATAAAAATAAGTAAATCATATCTATCTAATAATTAAATAGAGGAAAAAAAATAGGGATATAAATACTTAACTTTGGGGTGACTCGTTACTGCATCAATCTCTCCATTTGGCTCAAGTGTCACTTTGTAAGAGATGTTTTTAGGTTGAAGACCACAAACGGCAAGGATAATACCTATATGTCCTTATATGGGGACTCCAATAACTAAGTGTACCTCCTCGATTTGACTCCTATTGATATTTAAACACCTTAAGCAATACTTGACCTCAAAGAATAATAATTTAACCTCTAACTCCTTTAACTATTTAGGGGTAGAAATGTGATCGTAAGCTAATTCGATGAGTGTGTTATGTATTTAGGAATTATAATATGACCCCTATATATATGACTTCAAACCTAGAATTAGCCCTAAACTCTAAGTTGATAGTACCAACCAAGTTGATACAATGAGAAAGGATGTCAAATTATACAATTTGTATTGGCTAGATCGATATAATAAAATTGATAGAGACAAGACTCAAAACTATATTAGCCAAGTTGATATATTATAAATAAATACATGTGAAATAAACTATATCATCTAGGTCAATATAGTAGAATGAAACACAAGCATGAAATAAATTGTATCAACCTGAACGATACAATAAGAATTTAGGGTGGCTATAAAAACTTAACAAAAAGTAGATAGAGAGGTAAGACAGATAGAGACTCAAAAGGGGTTAGACTAATTATAATGAAGGTATGCCAAAATAGTATGTAAACATCTCTTGTAAAGTACCATGAGCCAATTTCACCCCATTCTTCATGTACTCTTAGGACATACACTCCTAGATATTGATGTGCCAACAAGCCCCTACAAGAAAAACTATTAGTAAAATGATAAAATTTAAAATATCATGTGTATACATCTGCCCCACCCAAACCTCATCACATGTCACAATATTATAGTGTGGGATGGTGTTTTGGGATAAATACATAACAATATAAAATCATAACTAAAAATAAATGTTGAAAGAACTGAAAGTAATTAAATAAATAAATATGTAGATTCACTTACTTTGTTGATGGTACAGATGATGTTGCATGTGTTGCAGTTGAGGTAAGGTGCCAATCTGAATGCTAGATGGTTAATCCTGAAAAATAAGATAAAAATATAAATTTCAAAAAAATATTTATTTTAGCACCTAGAAATTTCTTACTTCACTAGAATACTAAGGATTTTTTTGATTCGTGAAAAGGACCTATAGAAATAAACATATGAATAAAGTAGGAAATATGGAGGTGAATAATTAAATTTTGAAATTTTAAATTTTTACTATAAAATGGTGAAATGAACTTCATTTGTCCATTTGTTATTTTGATAAAACTAGAGCTCCAAACCACCATTTCTAATGCAACAAGAGACTATTGCTATAAGACAATTAGGCAAATGTGTGGGAGGTTACCTAAGATTTGTCTTTAGAGCCATGTAGGTAATGGATGCCATTAATGTTTGAATTGGAAAACTATATTAGGTATAATATATTTAGGAAATCTACACGTCAACAAGCTTCAAAATATAGAGAAAATGTTCACAGGTAATGGGTATAAAATCCAAACTTCAAAGTTAAGGCCGAGGGTATTTATTAGGGCTAAGGGAAGAAATTGTTTTCACAAAGAAACTATATCAACCAAGCTGATACAGTTAGGCAGGGGGAATCACATCCCTAGGTGATACTGTATGGTATGGTTGATATATTTTGGCATAAAAAATGGATGTACTGGTTGATATTGTATGGTATGGCTGATAAAGTTAGGATTTAAAAATCATTATAGATTTTGGTACCATATCTAGTGTCCAATATACTAGAAAAAGTGATATAACTTGTTGATACAATACAATGGAGGTCGGTATCATAAAGGAAAAACTGCATGGTTGATATTGCAAAGGCATGGCCATGTAGTATAAAAATTAATGACATGGCCAATACAACATATATATGGTTGATGTTGTAAGAATTAATACATAGTTGATACCGTATAGGTATGCATGATACACTAGAATAATAAATACATAGCCGATACAGTTGAAACTAAAATTGGCAGATGCAATACAAAAATAACCCAAATGGTTGATATAGTAGAAAGAAAGACCATTTTAATTATTTTTAATTTTTTAATTATATTTTAATTTGAGTGTATATTTTTTAGCAAAATATCTCTGGGTGTTGTAGTTTTACTTTTTATAGAGGCTAAAATAATTATGGAGGGTCATAGATGCGAGCTAGCTACATGATTTGCCATCCAAATAGATGGATGTAGACAGGGCATGATTGATCAGTATAGGATTTGGAGGCATCATGGATATGTGTAGTGTCCCTCTTAGTGTGTAGTTATTCATTATGTTTCTTGGGCATTGGGAGTGAATCATAGACACATTCAAGTGGGTGGTGGATGGGGAAACTATAGAGGTGGTCATCACCCTAGAGGATGTTCATGATATACTAGGGTTTCCTATAAATGGCATGCCTATGATTTATGATTCACCTTTGTCTATATTGGAGTGTCAAAAATTAACATGACAAAAAAAAAAAAAAATTAAATATCTCTAACCAACCAAAATTATAAAAAACAAATAACCAAAAATAAACTAACAACTTATAAAACAACAAAAACTACATACTTTATAAAAGTGATTTCAAGAAGGCACAAGGAGAATGGATGGATAATGTATACCGATTCAAGTTTATCTAATAATGATCTACTCTTGGATTTTTTAAATCTTGGTTTAATATATTGGTCTTTATGAATTTAGGATTCAAAAGATATTAATTATATCAAATGAGTCACAGGTAGTCAATTAGCATTGAGTCATGTCATATGTTAAGGCTTAGTTTTGGGAAGTGTTAATGCAATTTTATAGGTCATTACTATTTAATATGAATTATATAGTTGTTTTGAGTGTCATTTATAAATCAAAAGTGTCAAATTATTTTTATTGGGTCATTGTTAAGTGTGTCAATAAAATTGTCATCACAAAGAATCAAAAAAATTATTTGTAAAAGGATGCATTATCATGTATTCAATATCCTAAGAAAATGTATTGTTTCACATTATGGGGGGAGTTATAAAATAAGAATAATTTGGAAACTATTGAGCTTTAATTTCCAATCGACTGAGTAAGCAATAACATAAAGGAGGTTGGAGGTATTGGAGGAAGGAGGTCATTCAACCTTTCACGAGCCACTAATGATGGGGACGCTTCTACTATAGTGGTGAATATGTTTTATTTTCAGTATTGGTTTTCATGTGTGAAAATATAATATTATCAACCAAAAATAAACTAACAACAAAAACTATAGACTTTATAAAAGTGGTTTCAAGAAGGCACAAAGAGAATGGATGGATAATGTATATCGATTCAAGTTTATTGAGGTGAAAAGAGTGGAAGACATCAAATACCAGGTCATGTCGATTTGGCGATGAATTGATACAATAAAACAAATGAAAAACACAACATAGCCATGATGTGTTTGCAGAGCATGAATAGATCTAAATAAATATATCATGGTTGACTTGGATATATGAGATGATAATACTAAGAAGAGTGTGTATTTTGGAAGCACAATCATTGTGGGGGTAATCAATGTTTGAAAACTTACTACCAATTATACTTTAACATTCCTTAAACCATGAAAGCAATACAATGATATAATAATGTATAAAGAACCATTCACATGAGCATAACACAAGAAAACATAGATATGAGTGGGAAACCTTCAAGGGGAAGAAAACCCATTGTGATCTCTATAAATGGACTAAAGTCATATAAAAAAAATACCAAATTTTGTTGATTACAAACTCAACTTGGAGCACCAATCCCAATAAATTCAAGCACCCACTTGACTAGGCTTTAGCAAGCACCTACTTTCAAGAAAACACTAATTCCCTAAGTGACTTATCACCAAGTCAACCACCTCATGATTTTTTATCACCACACCTATGATATTATATTATGGTCTCATTTAAAGACCTCCTTTTTCTCAACTATGAAATATTTTATTCGCTTATATTGCACATATCCAAATAGGCCTAAATTACCTTGTATATATACTAGTTTCGTGGTCATACACCACTTGGTCGGCCACATACCTTCTACCTCTTAGGTATACCATATAATAGGTCTTATATCATATTATGAACATGATTCAAATGTAATTTGAACCCTTTTTGGTCTGAAATAACTCAATTAGGCCTTACTCCTCCTATAGGCCTCATGGAGACCTAATTGCATTAGGTTTATCCTCTTAACATCAAAGCTTGATGTCCTTGGGCCCAAATGGATATCTATAAAAAATAAAAAAATACTAAAAAACTTATCCAAATAAATCTTATGACTTCTTCCATGCTCGATTAGACATGTATCCTTTGTTTATACCATGAAAGCTCCTTTAGGACAAACTACCCTAGTAGGCTTATGTACCTCAAAAGTCTATATTGAGAAAATGAAGTTAAAACACACTTAATCTATTGATATCTAACAAATAAAACATGTATAAATATTCTCCATGATCTTAGGGTCATCACCAAGTTCTTGGAACACTTTTACTTAGGGAATAAAGGCTAAAGAATATATATACTACTCGCTTACTCAGAACTACCAATTCACCTCAAAAACTAGTCATGATGAATTAGACCTCCAACACCTGTGTAGGCACTTGTAATGAATCTTGATGCATACAAATGATTATATGATATCTCTAAATCATCCTCAAATAGAAAACTCATATGGTCAAATTACAAATATTGGTCTTGCAGACCAAATTTTTGACCCTATGTTTCACAATCTTATCTGAACCAGATAGGCCATTTTGTGAAAAAAAATTTCACCACATACACTGATATCCAAATATTATCAAATCATGAACATGAAATATAAGTCATAAATAAATTCTTAATATACTTTATTGCATCAATCTATCATGCAAAAATCTTCATATTTATCTCTTCATCTTTGCCTAGGTTTTACATTATTCACATCATTAGGTCTGTCTGGGACTGGCTAACTTGGATGACCAAATTAGAGAAATATAAGGATATAACATATCCATAAATCATAATGTGTATGAGAAATGAATCTCCATATTCTTCTCCCATCCATTTTCTCTTCTTGACCAATACAACTTTTGAGAGCTACAATAATTTTTTGATAAATAAGTCTGTATTTGTGTATTTTCTCTCTCATCTGACTAACCACCACCACCTGGAGGCACCTGGAATATTTGAATACATGATCCAATATTTTATCTAGGAATTTTAATCCACCCTAAGATATTTTGAACAAGATCTTTCATATCAAATCCTTATTAGGGTTTTAGGGAGGTTTAACACAGGTTTTGGTGTTAACTATTGTTCATAAAAAAATGTCACTTGAATCCAAAAATAATTAGTAGATATATTATTTGGGACCCTTCCCCATCTATTCTTAATATCTCATATTACAATGTAGAGGTTACACATGCCAATGAACATCTAAAAGTGTTTCTCAGGTTTGAGACCTCATTTTGTGACTCGATAAGGCCTAAAACAATGATTCATACACTTTCCTTTCAAATATTGACTTAAAACTTTGTGATCATGCTTATAAAAACTTATCTCACCTTTTTCCATACTCACATGTGCATATTTGACTTTAAATTTAATCTTCATACCTCATTAGGCCAAGCAGGGTCTAGAAGTGGTCTGAGTGCAAACTAAGACTGAAGGTCCTACCCATATAGGCTCACCCTAAAATTCTCATGAATGTTTCAATACCTTAAATACATGCTAAAATATTGTTATACAACTTTCACATTCATGTGCTCATTAATTTTCCATGCACATACTTCTTCATGTCATGACTAGGCTCATGACAAGGCTTCTTATACACTTTAACATCAATGACTTGTAACTTCATGTAGACAAAAGACATTAGTTGCCTTAAAATTATCTCTTTCTCTTTCTCATGTGATAACACTTTATCATGCATTATTTTCACATCACACACTACTAACTATCCTTAATCACCTTTGACATCAATGACAATACTCAACATGCGATACAAGTAGTTGTTTATAATGACACACATAGATGACATGGTAGTAAAATGATATATAGGTGTGAAAAGGTTGATCCCTAGGAGATCCAGCAAAAAAAATACAATATACACTCATCACCTATGTGATTCTCATAAACCACTGATAAAATGGTCCTATGCAGGAATTTGAGCCATATAAGTTACAAGATACATATAGGACATGTGTGAGAATTGAAACAAAGAGGAAAAGTTTGTCTATATATCATAATAGTGATGAAGTAATCTATTAAATTTTGATAGCTCCTATATTTGAAAAGCCTCTCCTCTGATCAATCATGTCTAGATATATGTTACCAACTTAGTATAAAAAATAAATAATCCTCCCTATGATATAAAATTTTCAC
Source organism: Torreya grandis (assembly GCA_037957365.1). Classification (NCBI taxonomy): domain Eukaryota; kingdom Viridiplantae; phylum Streptophyta; class Pinopsida; order Cupressales; family Taxaceae; genus Torreya; species Torreya grandis. Next base: position 3,473,285 of record JARHVA010000564.1, read on the forward strand.
CATCCGCTATATTAATCATTACGGATAATTTATTTTATAATATCTTACCTTAAATACCTCTTCATTAATTAGGTTAGCCAAGAACTATCATGGCTCTTCTCTGTACAATATATTATAGATACATTAAATAATTTGATCAAATTAATCTGATACCAAATTAAAATAATAATACTTCAAGTAATTAACTTTGAAAAATGATACATATAAATAGGCTAATTCATCTCCTATAAACTAGAAGGCCTATTAAATCTCCCATAATAACTCTCCTAATATAACAGAGTTGTTCTAACAACTTGTAACACACTCTTTAACCATAACTCTGATTATGTGATTTATTATCATAAATCACTCACTAACTATTACATTATATGAGTTGTTATTACAACTAATCACACCACTATATTATCATATCATAGATAATATAAGTATTCACATGTGAACACTAATAATTCCTAACAAAAATTTGAAAGGCCATCATTGTATTGATGACCATGTGAGTGTTATGTCATAAGTTGGATGGTGTTGTACCACTATAGATTATAACTTTATGTTGATTTTAACTAAAGTAGGGAACTATGTATGATATGGAGTTGTGATATGGGTGTAGCTTGTCCATGACTTCTATTAGATGTTAAGCATGTTAAATCATACCATGGGTTTTATCACCCTATTTTACAATTGGATATATGAGATATTTTTGATGTATTAGCCAACATGACTATCACATCAAATTAGGGACCACCTACCTTGGGTGAGGATGTATAAGTAGGATCATGAAGTGTGACAAATCCCTTTGCAGACATTAGTGGAGGTGATACCTATGGATAAAATATAATGGACACCATACAGGGGTACCATGGACACATGGGCATCATGGCCCTCCATGATACACAAACATGTGAAGATTTAGATCATAGAATACTACACTTAGTGGTTTGAGCCTCACTCATACGACTGAGTCATGAGAAAGTTTAGAAAAGTTTACCCAACAGCACCTCTACCTATCCAACCTCATTGGGTAAGGCATTCAATAGAGTTGTGAAGAATGGAAGGACATAATTTTTACATCCTGATTCCTCGCTAAGCCAACTTACTTGATTATCCATGGATTTTTATATAGTTGATAACTTGATTTCTTTATTACTAGATAAGTTGTAAGTCATATGCTATTATGGGGCAGTTGTATGTTTCTTAGATTTCATGATTTCATTGCTATGAGTTAAATGTCATGTATATTATTTACATTGTAATCATGTTAATGTGTTATTTTAGTATTATTTTATGATATACATGTGATTTGGATGTAAGAGAGATTCATCCCTCAGAGCATGATGGAGGAAGATCACCATTAGAGAGGGTTATGTAAATGGAGATGTTGAAGGATGACAGAGAAATTGATTAGAACCCTACATGCACTACATTGACAATATATGTTTATGCAATGATTGAATGGTTAGCATAATATGTTTTAGATGTTGCTTGCATTTAATAGTCATTTACATATGGTTTGATAGCTTAGTTAATGATGGTGTGAAATTAGTCTTGTGTGTTTATGTTTATGTCATGCTAATGTGCTCATGACTGTTAATGTTTTTGGAAAGATTAAATTACATAAATTTGTATGTATACTAATGATTTTATAATGATTTAATACATAAAATGATTATCATTATGATGTCTCAGAAATATCATCATAGGGTTTAACGTCATAATACAGATAAATAATGACCTAAAATAAATAGCTATCAGATCAAATTTGTATTAATTCAAAATTAATGATTAACAAATTAATTGTTTACCCTGACACTAAGTGATTTATTTGGTCATGGTAAAATTAAGTCATTTGGGAAAAATAAAAAAATGATAAAGCGTCCAAATATGAAATAAAATAAAAATAAGAGAAAATTAATAAAAAAAAGAAAAACCATTGAATAAAATAAATAAATAAAGGAAGGAAGAAAGAAGTCAACATTTTAAACAAAGCGCCAAGCTCTTATAAAATGGGGGAGAGATATTTAGCAAGGAAAGAGGATATATTTGTTAAAAAAATAGAAAAAAAGGGTGCAAATCATAAAAAGGAGAGTTGAGTGTGGAAAGCGCAGAGAGAAGAAGCAAGCGAAGAGCAAAGGTCATCCTATCGTGCCATGTAGGTGATGTGAATGTGTTTAGAATTATGAATTTGAAATAATGTATTATTGTGATTATTTTTAGAAATATTGTTACATATATTTCTTATTCAAAGAATTCAGACATAAGTTATTTTTTAAAAAATCCTGAACCAGCAATGTACCTATTCTCGTGATATACATTTGACCTCCAATGAATAACGATTCACATGATATATATATATATATATATATATATATATATATATATAATATCAAGAAACATGATTAGAATGGGGGTGCAACATTAGCTATGTAAATTTAGGAGGTGAGGGTAGCAACGATTCATATTAAATATAAATTGCTAATAGATTGCCAATCCCTGGGTACAAATTGCAGTGATTCATAGGAATTATAGCATCGATCTATGAATGCTAATAGAATGCCATACTTTGCATTGTATCAAAATATTTATAAAATGGATTAACTTATAGCAGTAGTGAACTATTTATAACAAGGATTAAGTTAATGGATGCTAGAAATACATCAAGCTAGATCGCCATACTTTGCATTGGATCTATCATGTATTTAGATTATGCTAGATCACCATACTCTACATTATATGGATTTAATTTAACATCGAGCTGGAGTTGTTAATGGATGATGGAATTACATAATAGATATATACTAAATTATATAAGCAGTAGTGTTGGTAATAACAAACATAGGTAATGGGCAACAAACTATTGGTGCACTGATATATATATAGTTACAATGATTTTATATATATATATATATATATATATATATATATATATATATATATATATATATATATATATATATAATTTATATGTATCAAGTTGTAGTAAGTAGATATTATGTACAATGATTTGTGACACATTATTTAAACTTGCATGGTATTGAATTTCCAATTGGTTGATGGACAGGGTGTTCTCTTGCACAGAGCCGAGTCAAAAACCCCTGTATAAAATTAGATGCAATCCGTATGGAATGATGATAACACCCATATGTTAATATTTTTGGTCAATATATTTACCATTATATTAATTTTTTTACCTAAATTAGATACAATGATTTGTTACAAGGATAATAATCATTATTATTTAGAGATTATAGGTTATTTGCTAACCTAGATATGCATATGTATTATGATAACATATGTATTGATAAATTATCCTCATTTGTGATCTAACTAAAGGGAATATTCGATGATATTTTATGTGTGATATAATATCTTTATATTATCATAAAATTATCAATACATATGAGGATAATAATCATTATTATTTAGAGGTTATAATTATGTCTAATATATCTCCAAATGAGATAAATTGCCAACTATAAATATCTCCAATTTGTTATGGCATGTTTATTAAGATAATATATTAATGGTTATTACATTGTTATGGTAATATATATTAATCATCATTTATATATTAAAAGTTTTACTATATGGTTAGTATTTGTAATTTGAATCAGGGTATCGTGTCCTGGTTGTATTATTGTAAGAGTTATATTATATGGTATAGTGGCATATTCAGATATATCAATTGTTACATTTTCAATTATAATACAGGGTTCTATTTGTGGTTATTATTGGTAAAATGTCATATGTGTTATTTAACTTATATATATATATATATATATATATATATATATATATATATATATATATATATATATATATATATATATATATGAGATCATTTGAATCTAGGACCATGTTAAATATCATATTGATTGTGCCGTCTCAACTTGATATACTAGATATAAAACTCTTTCATTCATAAGTATAATTGCATTGCTAGATAAAGTCACTGACAATGTATTCTTTAATGTTGACCTAGTGGTTAGTGGTTGGTATATGCTATGATTATTTCATTTATGGTTGGTACATTTACAGACTGTGTATTGTAAATGATTAGTATATCGTAGCATAGACCACAAATACTTATTGATAGTTATTGATTTGTGTATTGATTTGTGGGTGTACTAATATGTATGAGGGCGTATGCATATATATCTTATGTATATAAATACTTTGATATGTGGGTCTAGTGCATAGTTTTTTACTAGTATACTATCACGAATTAAGTGATTCATATATCTATGTACTTGACGAAACTATTTTGTATCATATAAGAGCAATTAGTATGTTGCCGAATACTCATATGTACACCAAAATATAAAAGACTATGTTATCTTAAAAACTTGTTTACAAAGTTATGTACATTTTGAATATGTCAGAATAAAAATTTATCTAATTAGGGATAAAAACTATGAAAGATTTTTACATTGCTAAAACCGTTAAAGATTGTCAATATATATTTTGTGAACATGAAAGTTCTAAGAATTGTTGAAATCATAGGGAGTTCTTGATTAAGAAATATAATGAACTTTGATATAGTATTTACATATCGTTTGAGTACTCACATACGTTACATATTATGATGTATACGTATTTGTATATAGAAATTATAGCTATCGCTAAATAGATGGTTAAAATGAGTCATAAGGTGTTTGAGAAACCAAAATTATAACCATACAAAAACAGTCCCTTAGAAATAGAATTAAATTGTTTAAATGAAAGATTATGGTATAACTTAGATATGAGTTATCTAACTCTTTTAGAATAGCATGACTAACTAACTAACTATATATATATATATATATATATATATATATATATATATATATATATATATATATATATATAATAATGAAAACCAGTGAACGGTATATATTATGAGTAGATCTAAAGGTACAAGTGTTTAGTAGACATATATAACATATATTAGTGCATCATGATGTGTGTCTATAAGTTTTTTTTTAGTATTGTTAGTATGAAGTTTAAACATAGGATATACCTGATTGGTATATATTATACTTGCTTGCCTATTATTTAGGATTATGCAAAATATGATTCTTGAAATTATAAGATTGGTTGTTCGTGATTGAATAATGTGTTCATGTGCAATGAATTGTGATATTATGGGATGTCGTAGAAGGTATTTATTTAAAAACTATGGTCTAAATGTATGTTATACCTGGGTGGCACAAGCTATAATAATATGTCTAGATTCATTCATACATTTGATGGACTAAATGTATGTGTTAGATATTTCTAGGAGTAACATGTTTTATGACAGTTAGTGAAAAGTATTGTATTGTGTCTATTTACAAAAAATAGAGTGTGTAACCTTATATATATATATATATATTTGGTTAGTATAATCTGAACTTATTTACTTATTATTTCTATTACAGGACATATATTTTGTGAGATTTATTCATACGTTTGATGGAATAAATGTATGTTTTTTATTATTCCTATGATTAACATGTTATGTGATTATTAGTAGGATGTAGTCTGTATGAATTTATTGGTTATACTATATTAACTACATCTCGCATTGGTGATATTGAGTAAGTAGTGAGACAGATTTCACTAGCTTACTAGCATCACAATGCTAGATGAAGGTAATTTGATCAAATAGTGTGTATAAATTTGACTAATTCATAGATCATTTATTATTTAAAAACTTTGACCAAATTAATGTATAGTGAGGCATTACCATTTCATGATTATGATTTGCATGTTTGTGCAATATCTTGAGTAGAATGGATTTTTATGATACACTACATATTTAGTTTTAAAAATTATACAGCACATGAGTACTAGCTTATCTCTCTGGATTCCCATGCCATCACTATATACTCATCCATGAAGGGAGGGTCATTCCCTGATGGGATTAGTGTGGGGATATTCGGTCTGTAATTGATGTGAAAAAATGTTCAAATGATGCTCTCCCTCTCCATAACATTACTACTTTTGAGAAGACAATTAAAATTGCCATAGATACTAGAGTCTAAAAAACTTATGCTTTGGGGAGCCATGTGTCTTATATTTATACAGTGTATTATATTTATTATTGAAACATTATCATGATGAGCAATAATTACTTATTATTTAAATATGGAAAATAGTCGTTATATGATTTACCAGTCGTGGTTGGATACTTGTAATTACTTTCTATAATCATATTATGATGTGATTCTTATGATGATAGTGATCAATGATATATGATGTAGTATGCTTCATTATAAGTTATCATACTTAGGGTATTTTATATGATCACTAATTAGATTATCATAGTGTAATATATTTAAAGTATATGTTGATTAAATTTTTAAAAATTACGTATTTCTAATTAGATCCCAGTGGAGATGTTACATGTGGTATCTGAACTATGGCTCAAACTTTAAGACCTAATGAATCCACTAGTATTTTTGTATCCTTCTATTTGTTAAAATGGATAATAGTGAAATGTGTGTGATATATAGAGTGTGTACCTTAGGAGCATTTGTACCCTCTTATAGTTGTTAAAGGGTTGGTTTATCGAGTGTCTCAGTGGTGATGGTTGTAATCAATGTTTGGTAGGAGAGTGCAAAGCATAGTTCATGAGTTATGAATGAGAGGTTCTTATAGTATTTTTGATCACTTAGATTGAACAACTCGAAAATGATTACATCTTTATTTGGTAATCAAGTTACCTCCGTCACTTATATTTTGTATTATGAGTGTTCAAAAAGAATGGGATGCTTCTTACTTAAGTATATGTGCATTATTTTTGTGTCTTATATACACTAATCCTAGGAGTGGAAAATCTTATAAGACCATTTTTAGATTGACACTATCTAGTGCGGTAGGAATTTTCTTGTAGTGAAGTGTAGATGTCTTGGTTGAAAATTTCTGTGTTAGGAGTTTGTTCATGGATCGGCACCCCTATGTTTATGTGGATTAGTAACAAGTGTCATCTCTCATAGTTATCATAGAGTTGAGTTTTTACTCATTCACTTTCATTTGACATCATTATCAGACACTAAGAGGATTCATATTTTCATGATGTTGATTTAGTGTTCTCTTAAACATTAACTTATTTTTGAAATGATTATTTTAACCATATTCCCTGGAGTTTGTGAGATAGTGTGTTTTACTTATTATTGATAGAGAATTTGTATAAATGTAATGGATTGATGCATCTACGTGGTTAGTATTTTTCCTTTTGATTGTGGAAGCAAGTTATGATACTATTCTTACAAGTTTGGTAAGTATGTAGTGATTTTGATAACCTATATTGTGATGTTTATCTTCATACCATGTGAAGGTATTTAAGAGTTTTGTTATTGATATATTAGTTCACTACTTTCTCTTGTGGATTTTTAGAGTCATACTTTCTAGTGCTACTTTATCTTCACTTGTGAACTTTGACCTTATGGAGTGGTGAACCTTGAATTTTTATTGGTTCTAGATTAATAATAATATGTTGATGATAATTGTTTACCCTTGATTATATTAGTATTATTCTCATCCTAATTAAAACATGTTGTTTTGATGAGACACTTATGTACCTTTTGCCTAAAACGAGTAAGAAATTGGATGTACGAAACACCTTGTTAGTCTAATGGGTTGAGATAAACTTATAACTTGTTATGTAACTAATTGAGCAAGTTGGAAGGTATTATCTTGTTTGTTCCTTTCATAATTTTATAAGGATAATGTGATCCTTGACCTTTGTTTTTTATGGTACTAGATAAGTTTGGCTAATGGTAACTTAATACAATTATGGAATGATTCTATGTTTTTTCTTTTAATGTATGTTGGTACATCTAAAATTATTTAGCATATATCATTGATTTATAATTTATTAGTATATATTTGTGATTCATTGAACCTTGTACACATTTTAGAGATCATTAGGTTGTGGAGACCTAAGGGACGAGTGGTGAATTAAGAATCTAAGTACTAAGAGATGGGAGTGGATCCTATTTAGTCTCACCTTGACTCAATAGTTATTGAGTTTGGATCCAACAAGGAGAACTTATTGAATTTAAGATTTGACAGATAGACTTATCGAGTTTAGTCAAATGGTCATATGCATGTAGAATATATAATATATATTTTTTAATTTTGTATACATTAAAAATGTAGTATTTCCAGTTCTTATTCATCATCATACTTATTAGGAGCTACGTGGAGTAGCGATAGTATAAACATGTTATACTTATCAAAAGCTAAGTGAAGTAGTGATGGTATTAACTTATACACATCATTCTTGTCAGGTTCCCTAAATACTTTTCTTCAAAATGAGAAAAACACTCTCTATGATAGAGAGATCTGTCAAGGGGCTAGAAGGTTTTGTGTAACTCTCTCTAGCCATTTATTTTTGGCTTTTATAATTATCCCATGTGTTTTTGCCTAAATTTGAGAAGTTGGTGAGACTTTCATCGAGATATGTGGAGCCTTTTGAGATATCATAAATGGTCAGTCGTGTAGTAAATAGGCTTATCATACCGGTTCTAGATATTGAGGTGGTCATGACAGAACCATTCAGAATAAGTGACACTCTCAAACCTTGTTTGCATAATAGAGAGATGTCACATATCAGGGTCTTATGGGACCAATACTCTAAAAATAGTGTTATTCGGGAGGACTATGATGAGTTCTACAAGTGATTTTCACATTTATTTGATTGATTTGATACTTTATACTATGTTAGTTTTTTGTTGAACAATATTTTAAATTTAGAACTTATGTTTGAATATGAGTCATCTGAGATGATGACTAGCTTTAAGGGAGAAGGATGTTACATCTTGATTCCTCATTAAGTCAATTTACTTGATTATCTATGAATTTTCTATATTTGATAACTTGATTTATTTATTACTAGATAAGTTGTAAGTCATATGTTATTATGGGGCAGTTGTATGTTTTGTACATTTTATGATTTTCTTATTATGAGATAGTTGTCATGTAAATTATTTACATTATGATCATGTTAATGTGTTATTTCAACATTATTTTATGATATACATGTATGATTTTATGGACGAACTACCTACTTATCATGAATTGGATGCATGAGATAATCATTCTTCAGAGCATGATCAAGGGAGAGCATCATCAAAGAGGGTAACATAGATGGAGATGTTGGAAGATGATAGAGAAATCGACTAGAACTTGCACACACTACATTAGATAGTATATATTTATGTAATGATTGAATGATTAACATAATATGTTTTGGATGCTACTTGCATTTAGATAATCATTTACACATGGTTTGATAGCTTAGTTAATGATGATGTGAAATTAATCTTATGTGTTTGTGTTTATGTCGTGTTAATGTGCTCATGACTGTTAATATTTTTGAAAAGGTTAAATTATGTGAACCTATATGTGGACTAATGATTATAGAATGTTTTAGTACATAAATTAATTATCATCATGATCTTTGAGAAATATCATCATAAGGCTTAATACCATAATATAGATAAATAATGGCTTCAAATAAATAGCTATCATTACCATATTTGTATTAATCCAAAATTAACGATTAACGAATTAATTTTTTACCATGACACTAAGTGATTGATTTGGTCATAGTAAAATTAAGTCATTTAGGAAAAAAAAGGATAAAGCATCCAAAAATGAAATAGGACAAAAATAAGAGAAAAATAATAAAAATAGAAAAATCATTGAATAAAATAAATAAACAAAGAAAGAAAGAAATCAGCTTTTTAAACAAATCACCAAACTTTTATAAAAGGGGAGAGAGATTTAGAAAGGAAAGAGGATATATTTCTACAAAAAAAAGAAAAAAAATGTGCAATGATTAAAAAGGAGAAAAAATCATGGAAAGTGCAGAGAAGAGCAAACAAAGAGCAAAGGTCATCCTATCGTGCTAGGTAGGTGATCTAAATGTGTTTAAAATTATGAATTTGAAATAATCTACTATTATGATTATTTAATATAACATCGAGCTAGAGTAGTTAACGAATGCTAGAAATACATAACATATCTATACTAAATTATATAAGCGGTAGTGTTGGTAATAGCAAACATAGGTATGTGCAACAAACTATTTGTGCACGATATATATAGTTACAATAATTTATATATATGTAAAATTCATATTTAGTGAGTTACAATGAGTGGATCTTATGTACAATGATTTCTCACACATCATTTAACCCTACATGGTATTGGATTTCTGGTTGGGTGATGGATATGGTGTTCTCTTGCACAGATCTGAGTCAAAAACATCTGTATAAAAATCAGATACAATCTATATGAAATGATGATAGCACCCATATGTTAATCTTTATGGCCAATATATTTACCATTATATTAATTGTTGTAATTAAATTAGATATAATGATTTTTTACAAGGACAATAATCGTTATTATTTAGAGATTATAGGTTATTCTCTAACCTAGATCTGCATATGTATTATGATAACATATGTATTGATAAATTATCCTAATGTGTGATCTAAATAAAGTGAATATTTGATTGTACTTTATGTGTGACATAATATCTTTATATTATCCTAAAATTATCAATTCATATGAGGATAATAATCATTATTATTTAGAGGTTATAATTATATCTGATATATCTCCAAATGAGATAAATTGCCAATTATAAATATCTTCATTTTGTTATGACATGTTTATTAAGTTAATATATTACAGTTATTATGTTGTTATCATAATATATATTAATCATTGTTTATATATTAACCATTTTACTATATGGTTAGTATTTGTAATTCGAATCAGGTTATCATGTCTTGGTTGTATTATTCTAGGAGTTATATTATGTGGTATAGTGCCATATTTGGATATATCAACTGTCACATTTTCGGTTATAATACAGATTTTTATTTATGGTTATTACTAGTAAAAATGTCATGTGTTATAACTGATAAATTATATACAGATATGAGATCATTTGAATCCAGGACAATGTTAAATATCATATTTATTGTGCCCTCTCAGCTTGATATACTAAATATAAAACACTTCATTCATAAGTATAATTGCATTGCTAGATAAAGTAACTCACAATGTATTCCTTAATGTTAACCTAGTGATTAGTGGTTGTTATATACTATGATTATTTATTGTAGTATGGATCACAAATAATTGTTGAGAATTATTGATTTGTGTATTGTTTCGTGGGTGTACTAATATGTATGAGGGCGTATGTATAGATAGCTTATATATATAAATGCATTGGGATGCGAGTGTACTGCATAATTTTTTACTAGTATATTATCATGGCTTGAGTGATTCATATATATGTATACTTGATGAAACTATTGTGTATCATATATTAGCAATTAGTATGTTGATGAATACTCATATGTAAACCTAAATACAAAAGGCTATGTTGTCTTGAGAACTTGTGTACGAATTTTTATACATTTTGAATATGTCAAGATAAAAATATATCTAATTAGAAATAAAAACTATGAAGAAATTTTACATTGTCAAATACCTTAAAGATCGTCATATATATATATATAAAGATTTTTAAAATCATAGGGATTTCTTGATTAAGAAATATAAATAAACTTTGATATAGAACTTACATATCATTTGAGTACTCCCATATGGTACAAATTGTAATGCATAAGTAATCGTATATAGGAATTATACATGTAACTAAATAGATGGTTAAAATGAGTCATAAATTGTCTGAGGGATTGAAACTTTAATCATACAAAAACAATCTCCTAGAAATAGAATTAAGTTGTTTAAATGAAATATTATGGTATAACTTACTTATGAGTTATCTGACTCTTTGAAAATAACATGATTGAATGTTGATATATATACATGCAGTAATGAAAACTAATGAGCAATACATATTATGAATACATATAAAGGTACATGTGTTTAAATATATATAACATATATTAGTGCATCGTGATATGTGCTTATAAGTTATGTTTCTTCTGATTGCTAGTATGCAGTTTAAACATAGGATATACCTAGTTGATATAAACTATACTTGATTACCTATTACTTAGGATTATGAGATATTTGATTCTTGAAATTATAAAATTGGTTATTCATGATTGAGTAGTGTGCTCATGTGTAATGAACTATGATATTATGAGATGTCATGAAAGGTATTTTATTTAAAAACTACAGTCTAAACCTAAATTATACCTGAATGGTACAAACTGTAATTAATATGTTTATATTCATTCATATGTTTGACAGACTAAATATATGCATGTTGTATATCTCTAAGAATAGCATGTTTTATGATAGTGAAAAGTAATGTATTGTATCTACTTACAAAAAATAGAGTGTGAAACCTAATATATATTAAACTTGGTATAACCTAAACTTGTTTGCTTATTATTTCTAACATAAGATAGATATTTTTGTTAGATTAATTAATACGTTTGATGGAATAAATATATGCTTTCTTATTATTCATATGCTTAGCATGTTATGTGATTTTCTAATAGGATATAGTTTGTATGAATCTATTGGTTATACTATGTTAAACACATCTAGCATTGGTGATATTGAGTAAGTAGTGAGATAGATTTCATTAGCTTACTAGTATCATAATGCCAGATAAAGGTAATCTAATCAAGTGATGTGTATGAATTTGAAAAATCCATAGATCATTTATTATTTGAAAACTTTAATTAAAATAATGTATAGTGAGACATTGTCATTTTATGAGTATGATTTATATGTTTATGCGATGTTTTGAGTAGAACAAGTTTCTATGATACATCAAATCTTTAGTTTTAGAAATCATATAATACACGAGTACTATATTGTCTCTCTCGATTCTTATTCCATCACTATCTACTCATTCATGAAGGGAGGGTCATTCCCTGATGGGATTAGTGTGGGGAATCATTGGTCCATGATTGTTGTGAAAAAGCTTTCAAATGATGCTCTCCCTTTCCACAATAATACTATTTTTGAGATGACACTTGAAATTGTCACAAATATTAAAATTTGGGGAACTTATGCTTTGGAGAATCATGTATCTTATATTTGTACATTGTATTGTATTTATTATTGAAACATTATCATGATGAGTTGTAATTTCTTACATGGACAACATTAGTTGTATGATTGTGCTAGCCATGGTTGGATATTTGTAATTACTTTATATAACCATATTATGATGTGTTTCTTATGATGATAGTGATAAATGATGTATGATGTAGTATGCTTCATTTACAGTTATCACACTTAAGATATTTTATATAATCATTGATTAGATTCTCTTGGTGTAATCTATTTAAAGTATATGTTGATTAAATTAAAAAAAACATGTATTTCTAGGTAGATCCACATGAGAATGTTACAATAACATACCAACTAACGTCCTAATTTTGAGACTACATCATGTTTGAATTGAGGGGAGGTGATGGTAGTAGCAATGGTAGGAGAGGAGTGTAGATAACATGTAGGAGTTGCTTTTAGTACACCTATGATATAGTTCAAGTCACAAATATAGGATAAATAGTTCATCCATGGATGAGTGAGGCCATCAAGACATCAATACTTGGTGGTTTAGTATGATAGATGGGTAGGGGCATGACTGAGCTTGAGTTGAGATAATGGCCCTATCCTTGGGGGCAGAGTTGATTAAAAAAGACTATTTGACGATCGTACATGAAAATATGTAAAAAGATGCATTAAATATTTACTATCACTTTCCTTTTTTATACTTAGAGATATGTATGTTAGGTAATAGTGATAGATTTTATTTCTAAACTTGATATATATGGAGATATTATGTCAAATTGGTTTGTTTTTGTAGATTTTGTAGTGGAGATGGCATCATGAGATTCTCAAGGACACGCTACCTAAACATGACACTATTTTAATGGGGGATCCCTTTCTACCATCTACTAGAGACCACTCTAGCTGGTTTAGTCTAGTAGGAATAGTTTCATGGGACATATAATGATGAGAGTAGGCTCGTGTTATTGCTACGGTGGTATTATCGACATGAGAAGAGGTTGAATCCTAAGTGGATTTGATCATGGAGATGGTTACATATATATATACTATATACTAAGTTCATGAGCTAGAGACTGCATTGGCCAACTTACAGGAAGTGGTCACAAGATTATGATCTCATACCTAGACACTAGTGACATATCTAAAGGTAGATAGATTTACAGGTTACATAGGAGCCATGGAACCTCACCCACCATCTAGGGATGAATATGGCTCATAGCTATAGATGTACTTATATTGTATATTTTGATGTTTGATGTAGAAATATTTTGACACATCTCTCTCTCTCTACACACACACACACACATATTTGATTCCTTATATTATACATGAAATTGTAAAATGTTTTGACATTAACATGTGTTATGGTTCTAATATCATGATATGAGGATGTTATCATGTTATATATGTCTTATTCTTTTCTAGAAAATGTGAGCAAATGCATGGTTAAAAAGAACAAAAAATAAATGTAAAAATAACATATTAAGTAGATAGAAAAAAAACAATAAATAAAAGATGTAAAAAAAATGAATGTAAAACATACTAAAAGTAAATAGGATGAAAATCTTAAGGCAAAACATAAGATATGTAGAATATTGTAAGAAATAAGTTGTAAATCACATCAAAAGTTAAGATAAAACAAATTATAAGATGCAAAAAATAATTATAAAAAGAGATATCCAATGTAATAACATGGAAATTATAATCAAACAAGGATATAAGAAATGTCTGAAAATGTCGTACAATCTAGGACAAGTAATTATATAGATAAAACAAAGTGTAAGATAAAGTAACTATAAATATATCCAATATAAGATAAGTGTAAACCAAAATCAAATGAGGGCATACAATAAAAGAAATCAAAGACTATAATGAGTGAAAACTCAAAATTAATGCTTTTTCTAAATCACTATATAGGAAAACACAACCATATAGAGTCATATCTATGAGGATGGATCTAGTGTGGATATGCAATTGATGGAAATTTGTGAGGAAGGCCTATTTATATTCCCCAAGATTTAATATTGCAACTCACAAGCTCAAAATCCAAGAGCGGGGATTTTTTTAGTGATGAATCTTCATTAATTCATGAATTTTTTTTTTTTAAAGTTAGCATTTGACAATTTTTTGGGGTAGTCGATAGTACATGATCGCCTAAATTTTATGGTAGAATTTAAATTTAAGAGTTTCTCACCTAATTTTTAAAATAAATTTCACCTTATAAATGTATATCACTAGTACCAAGAAAGCCAACCCAGGGACATTCACCACTATATATATGGTATTCACTCCTCGAGTATAAACTATCTCAAACATTAGAATTCATTATCATGCTTTTGCAACCAGTAGTCGAGTGACAGTAACTAGGTGATAGATGATAACAATAAAGTGATAGAGGATGATAAGGTGTCAAACACCAGAAATAGGTGCCATGTTTAACTGATAGATGACTATGCCATGCATGAAGATGCCTATGCTATGTAGGCAGATGATTGTGTCATACATTCAGATGATTATAGTATGCAGTCAGATGACTTCAAGGTGTAGCTAGATGACTTCATGGTACAATATGACTACAGGATGTAGTTGGATGACTGCACATGTAGTCGAATGACTACATCATGCAATTAGATGATTGCATCATGTATTCAGATGATGGTATCATGTAGTTAGATGATTGCATGGTGTAGTCAGATGACTGCATTATGCATTTGTATTATTGTATTATGTAGTCAGACAACTTCAGTATACAATCAGAGAACATTAAGGCATCATATAAATTTAAAAAATAGAACAACCTATTATTTTATTTTAGCTAGAGGGAAAACACAAGTATAAATATTAATTTATAAACTATATTATTTATTCAATATTATTAGGGTTCAATAATAATTAACACCTATAATCATTTTGCATGCAGAATCCAATGATAATACAAATAAAGATATGCCTCCATTAAAAGATGAACCTGGATATAAAATACTAGACAAAGGTACTAAATATTATTTTATTACTATTTTATTATTTATTTTTACTTTTGTTACAATATTTATTAATAATTGGTCTACAACCATTTTACATATAGAACCCAATGATAATAGTTTGGAATATATGCCTCCACTTAAAGATGTCCCTAGATATCAAACTCCAAACAAAGGTACGAAATATTATATGATTTACTATATTGTTAATTATTTACACTTCCGTATTAAGGACCAATTTTTAATAATTATTACAAGATCTATACTCATTTTGCAAGTAGAACTCATTGAAAACTTTTTTGAAGATATGCCTTCATTGGAAGACATCCCCAGGTATGAAATGACCTCACAAAATTCAAGGAAAAATAAATTGGAGGACATCATCATGGATGTCGATAATGAGTACTCAAAACCACCATATGAGATTTATATTTAGCTAACACAATCTTCAGTTGAAAAAAATACTAAAAGCCTATGTGAAATAAGAGAAGTACATGGACAATTGGAAGGTCGTGAAAACTAGTTGAATTTTAATTTGTATGTATTTGAAATCTATTTGAGTTAAATGTAGTCATGTAATAAATATATTTTGTTTATTTAACAATATTTTTTGTTTATATTTGATTTAATTAATAGTATTTTCTGACTAAAATTGATTTATTTAACACTATTTTCCATTTATGAATTTTTTAATTTTGCACGTAATTTTTAATTGTAAACTATAACATTCTAAAATAGTAAGTTTTAAAAAAAGTATATTTACTGTATTATGTTTTTTTCTAATTTTACACCTTTAAACAAAATTTACATTATTAAATCAAAAAAAATAATATTGGACCTTGCAATAAACCAATTGAAGATTTCATTGATTTATTAAACATTATTGCATAATCGTCCACTGAAATTCTAAAGTCTTAAAACATTTTATTGATTCAAACACAAAAGACCATGTACATCCATAGAAATAAGTAATATGAGTATAAAAGCCAAAATTATATAATATATTATTTAGGATTAACTCCAATAAAAATTTCATTGTTTTTTAAAATAAAATTAGAATACAATGCCAAATAACACTAATATCACAAAACAAAAACACAATGCCAAATAAAAATTTCATTGTTTTTCAAACACTTGGGTGTCTTTCACCATTCCCTTACCAGCCTGAGCATCCACTTGGCTAGAAGTAGTGGCATTTGAAAGGATCTTTGACTCATTAAGATATTTGTTGCAGTATTGACATTTTCAAGACTCTCTCTTTCATCTACAAAAACATCTCCAGTTGATATCAAGGAATGGTCCTTTTTAGCTTTCTCTTTAAACAATATTTCAGGGTCTAAACCATGTTGTTTAACAATTTTTTTCAATGTATTATTCTACTTGTTCATTAAAACAAGTTTTTTCTTAAAAGAAATGGTCGCATATACTTTTGTGTGCACTCTTCAAATGCATGTCAAAGACAACAACTTGATTATTCAAATTTTTATATTTTGAATGTAAATAAGAAAAAGATGTTAATTAGTTAAAAATTATAAAATAAATTTTATTGAAAAATAATAAATAGAAACTTACCATGGTTTTTTTATTTTTTTGCATTTGCCATATCCACAATGCTTTTGTTTTTGATCCATTTATTGTAATATGATTGTCATTCTGCATTCAAATTCTTCAACCTATTTAACATTATATCAATAATATTATCATTAAATCTATTACTCACTATAAAAGTACTAGAAACTATTTGGTTGAATAAAATATCAATTTTTGCATGCTGATGTTTGACCACTGCATACAACTAATTGTGTTGGTTGTGGTTGTGAAAACACACATTTATTTCCTATATCAATAATTTTTCCCTATACTCCCATGTTCTTAATTCATCAAGGTTAGTAATAATACATTCATTAACAAAGGCCTTAGTACTGTCTGCCAATAAATTAGAAAGTGCAAAAAACTACATTGATCATCATTTTGTGAAGTCTCCTTAGGGGTGTCTCTACTAAGTGGATTGTCAGGGGTAGACTGAGGTTGCGATTGATATATTGGATGGGCTACTTGTATTATATCATGAGGATTAAAATATGGCATCAAGGTGCCACTATCAATCCCCAATAACTTCTCATCAAGATCAATATTTTTAAGCAATGTGATGGTTCCCAACATACTAGGGAGACCATCGATCGAAAAGTTTAGAAACTATGATGCTGTAAATTACAATGTTCCCTCACTCTCTATTATAAATTTTAATCATTTTTATTTTCCTATATTTCTAGGGTAGGGTGGTGGCAGTGGTGGTTGGAATTATAAATTTCTCCTTTGAGAAGGAGAGGAAGAAAGCCCTTTAAATTGGTTAAAAAATAAAAAATATCAATCATTTATTAGAACTATTAATTTCATATGTTCCAATCGTAATCTATTTGACCAAAAATAAAAAATAAATGAATAAGTTCATGCACCTTGATGTATCGGTTTAAAATGAACTCCAGAAGTTACAACCAATGTTGGTTACACTACAGACTATGTTGCTGTAAAAAGAAAATATATTTTAAGAATGATACTGATAAACTTATTTTTGTTAATTAAAACAATGTTGAGATTGTGTATCAAATTATACTAATAACATGAATGGAAGTTTAACTAATAACTAGAGCCACAATCAAACTTTTCATGCATTTTCTCCTTTGCAATCCCTACACCAGAGATGATTCTATGTCACCCTCCATGACAGTATCTACGATTGCCTCGGAGGGTCGATGACCCTTTATTGTTGCATTTCTTCTTGAAATAACTTGAGATAATATTTTTAAAAATAAATAATGAGAATATTTTTAGCTTGAAAAAATTATTACTTATTTAATTATTTTAAAATAATAATAGTGCAATGCAACCTAACATCCTGGTCATCCAGGGAAAGTGATTCTAAAAACATTTGGTGATGAAGAGCCATTAGAATAGGTGTGGCTTACAAGTCATAAAAAGACTCATTGTATAATGCAATAATTAAATTGATAAAATAACGTGTAAAATTTTCATTTTGAATGATAAAATTCACATCCTCCCTAATTCTATTCGAAAAGAATGAACACAATTGAATTGTTGACCAATGAGAATATGTGGAATATAAATAACTACCCAATAATAAATGTCCAAAAGCCTTCCTTGCAATACAAATATGGCCTAGAATAGTTCAATCATTCCAAGAAAAAAAAGATTTTTCATCGCTTTAACTTTAAGTCACTTCCACTGCAACTTTGGGGAATTATAATGAAAAACAAATTAACATGTTAATAAATTATTACTAATAGATGTAAAACAAGTCTAAAAAATTGGTGAATTATAAAATGAAAAACATAACACCATCTAGTTGCAGTGCATAAATAGACTCCAAATATTTATTGTCATCATCGGTTAACATTACCTTTATTGTGACCTCTTTTGCGTCCTTGTACGACAGACCTATTAATCTATGGATGTCCTCTTGAGTGATTCTATAAGAAACAGAATGGGAGCTCAAGTGAAGAATAAATTTTGATGTGGAATTATTGAAGTTTAATAATAGAATTTAAAAGATGGTATTATCTTTTGTATCATGGCATGTAGACAATCCCTTTAAAGTTACAGTGGTTGATCTAATCTATTTATGTATCATCCTTCTCAAGAAGTCATAAGATCACAATGCACATGAGATTTTTATATTATTGTTTAGAGGAGTTGATATCAAAACCTATGCCAGAAGATGTTTGGGAAGCCATGGATGTTAAAGACGTTGCTTTTGAAAATTAGGTGAGGATGGAGAGCAAGGATAGTTGGAGCAATAAACTAAAAAGTGGTGAATGGGGTTCATGAATTCCTTAAATAGTCAATGGGAGGGAGCCAGCTTGGTGATAGCTATAGTATGCAATTGAATGATTACACCATATAGTTGGATGAATGTAGGATGTATTCAGATGACTACGCCATGTAGCTAGATGATTGTGCTCTATATTCGAATGACTATAATATACAGTCGGATGACTACATCATGTAATTAGATGAATGTAAGATGTATTCAAATGACTGCACCATGTAATTGAATGATTATGCTCTATATTCAGATGACTCCATGATATTGCATTAACCATGTACCACCTACTAATTCACCTACACTATTATACAGTTTCTCACCTGATTCACCTAGTGACCTCTATGTTTTTTAATATATGTTGTCCCCCAAAAATATTACTCATTTTTGGGACAACATTTGAACTATTTTGGTCCTACAGACCAAAATTGTCTCTTCCCTTTTTGAAATTTGTTCTGAGCATTCAAATTCCTCATTTTTCAAGCTTCTCAGAAATCTATGGACTATGCAGGCTTGAATCTACAAACTCTGCAGACTTGAATCTATGAACTCTACAGGGTTGAATCTATGGACTCTGCAAGCTTGAATCTATGAACTCTGGAGGAAGAAAATCTACGGACTCTGCAGGCCAAGTTCTACGGGCTTCACAGGTTGATTTCTACAGACTCTGCAGGAAAGAAGCAAGCTCTCAACAATTAGGCAAGTTCAACAGGTTCAACGACCAATTGGTTCAATGTGCTTGGTGAAAAAGATCAAAAAGACTTAGCCAAATAATGAAGAATGAACTGATTAAACCATTGAACCGTTGAACCAAATGTAGGGGGTGGGGAATCCAAGAACAAACACACCTGTTCTGATTCCTCCTGTTAGGATCTTGCTCCTCAAAAAGAGCATAATATGATTACCAAATATAAGCAATTAAACATGCAAAAATAACCAGAAACACAAGTAACTAGAATTCACCAATAGCACAGAATATAAGAGACAATACACTATCTTGTATTAACACTTTACAAAAAAGAATACTACAAAGAGCCGCCACACTCTTCCACCTTACAAAGGTTTCCCACACCTCAAGTGTATAGTAATTCTTCTCACACACACTCTCCTACACAAAAAATGGTCCCAACAACCAACTCACACACAGAATTGGTGTTCACCTCTCCAACCAGTCAGTAATAACCCTGCCGGTACACCAAGCACTCTATAGCACTTCAAGTTGATCTCCCATGAACCTGCAACCTGCAATTCAACAGACCAAACTTACATGTAGATCCCCTATGAGCTTGCAACAACCTGCAACTCAATGATCTTACAACTAGAAGGAACTCTTCCTTTCTATCTCATACATATACAATACATGCCAATGGGTCTATAAATAGATCCCTAACTCAAACAATAACTTAGACTCTTAATTTAGACAATTATCCTCGCAGCTCAAGACTCTAATTAGTCTTAACATGCAAACTCTTCGTTCACTTAACTAACTGTCCGTGCAACGAATAGTTCTGGAACACACAGGCGACCGACGTCGGTCCCTGCTTGCCTGGTTTTGTCGACGTCGGCCGACTTCCTGACGTCACCGATGGCCTTCTGCACTGGTCACGACCGACGTCAGTCCTGATGCCGACGCTGGTGCTCCTGGATCTCAGCAACCTTCTGTTCTTACTGTTTGCAAAGAGTTGAAGCTTTTAGCTCCACAACCTAACAATCTCCCACTTGGAGATAAATAGCTGCAACCTGTACCTGTACCTGTACTCCATCTAGTTTGTTCCCTTGGCTTTGTATCCCTCCTCAAGATCACTCTTGAAGACCAACCACCACAAATCCTGTAGTGCAAAACCTGTCATCCAAATTACCTGCCACATCCGCATCTACAACCATGTAGATAAGAACTTGACCCTGCATAGCATGTGCACCTGCTGCTGGTCCCACTGAACTGCCCTTCAGTATTACTTTTTTGGATTGACTCCAAACTTGTGACAACTCCCACTGCTTGGGAAAACTCAGGTTTAGTACATACCATGCACTTAACCTCATTATGTGAATCAAGACACCTGTTCTGTGAACTATCCAACCATCGACGTGCTAACCGATCTCACACAATCATCCTGAAACAAAGTCAATAAGACCTCCATGTCTCTAGAACACACTCATGCCAAATAATCTTGTTGCTCCCAGATTCTCCATGACACACCCCTGAACTAGCTTTACCTTTAGTTCAGCAATACCTATATATGTAACCCTGCAACAAGCACATCATACAGAAATAGGATAATGTAGCTAATATTATCCAACCTGGTAAAGAGAAACACAATGATCAAACCTCCATTGCCCTGCAGCTAATACAAGACCATATACCCTGATCTTCCATCTCACGTATCCATTTTCACTCTTCTTCATCCTGAACATCCATTCGTCTCTCAGTGCTTTCTTCCAGCTGGCAACTCTACCCAAAACCCCTGTTTGGTTCTCCTCCAAGGAATCACATCCTCATCCATGCCAAGCTCCCACTGTTTCTTGGATCTACCTGTTCTGCTTCTTTAACAACTTCCTGGTTCTATACCATAAGTGAGCAACAAGTAGTGTAAAGAAGGGAAATGACGAATTTAAGAACTTACACCTTCAGTCCTCCATATGGGCGCTTGAGACTCCATGACAACTAGCTGTCCACCCAAAATTTGTCTCAGTGACTGATGCCGGTCACATCTCAGTCTGCAGCCGACCGATGTCGATTCCCTGCGACTGCCACCTTATCGACGTCGGTTTCCCCTGGCCGACGCCGGTCGTTATCTGCCCCGAGTCACCGACATCGGGCTGCACATAGCCGAAATCGGTCCCTATCTGGATGCCAACGTCAATTTTTCTGTCGACGTCGGTCTCTGTGTTTTTCTAGTGAGACCTAATTTTTTCTCGCGAGCTCCTTTTGGATCAAACCTTTGTCCAAATCACCCGTGCTCTGCTCAGAATTCCTCTGCACCTTGTGCTGAACTCTGTCTGTCACCTTCTCCTTGAAAACCAAGGCTTTCCTGTTCTTGTCACTAACATCAGATTCCTCAAGAAACGTCACCTTCTTCTTCTGCATATAGAAACCACGATCCATGCCTTCCAAATTTGAAAGCATACTCTTTGACTCAAGAACAAGCATCTCCTTCTTATCTATGTGACCAAGCCTATTAAGCCACATCTCTGAATCTACAGCTGAAGTAAATAACCCAGAAAGAGAATCAGTAATACAAGTAGATAGATAAAGCGTACCTACTTTCTTACCTCTAACTACAACAAGTGTACCCTTGGTAACCTTCCAAGAGTCAGCTATGAGAGTTACTGTGCAACCCTCATCACCCAAACTTCTAACATAAATTAAATTACGCTCCAGAACTGGGGCATGCATGACCTCCTTTAACACCCATGTGTCACTTGTCTACAATTTCAGCTTCACTTTTTCTTTGCCAACAATCTGACAAGGCTTACCATCCCCTAGACAAATTTCTCCAAAGTCTCCCTGGACATACTCATGAAAAAATTCCCTATGTGGGGATGCATGAAAAGAGGCACCAAAATCTAAAACCCAAGATTCTACTTTATCCAAAGAACATACCAGAGCATCCTATGCAATGTAATCCGCGACATCTGCTTCTTCTCCATGTCCTTCATGCTGATCTTCACTCGATCTGCAATCTCTCTTTAAGTGCCCTTGCTTTCCACATTTCCAGCAGGTTATTCTGCCATACCTGGACTTGGATCTTCTGCCTATCTTCGACCTTGATCTCCCACACTCTATCTTCTCTCTTGGCCTTCCTCTGCCTTCAACACTCAAAGCATCTCCTGATGATTCACCTGTGCTTTTCCTGCGTATCTCTTCATTCAAGATCACACCCACAACATCATCCACTTTTAAGACTTTTGAAGCAGACACAGTGTTAGAAACTGCCATTACCAAACCTTCCCAACTTTCAGGTAATGAACACAAGATTAAGAGAGCTCTAATTTCATCATCAAATACAATATTGACTAAACTTAACCGGTTTACCAAACCATGGAAATCACTAAGATGGCTATGAACAGATCCACCTTCCAATATTTGCAAATTAAATAAACGCTTCATAAGAAATACCTTATTAGAAGCTGAGGGTTTTTCATATAAATTTGCCAAAGATTCCATCAACTCCACCGTTGTCTTACACTGTGATAAGCTAGAAATCACAGATGATGCAAGACTCAATCTAATAGATCCCAGAGCCTTCTGATCAAGAACCTCCCATTCTTCATCCTTCATATCCGAGGGTTTGCTATTAACCCCACCCAACGGTAAGTACAAATCTTTCTGATACAGATAGTCCTCAATTTGCATCCTCCATAATTGGTAGTTCTTGCCATTAAACTTTTCCATTCGTAGCTTACTGTCTTCTGCCATTGCTCAACTCCCACTCAAAC
This sequence comes from Torreya grandis, assembly GCA_037957365.1. Lineage (NCBI taxonomy): Eukaryota > Viridiplantae > Streptophyta > Pinopsida > Cupressales > Taxaceae > Torreya > Torreya grandis. The sequence continues at coordinate 3,497,531 of JARHVA010000564.1, forward strand.
AGAAACCCTGTGAGTAACCTGTAATCAAAACACACTACCCAAATCTAAACCAATCTGTTAGTATCCCAACTAAAAGCTCTGATACCAGTTGTAGGGGGTGGGGAATCCAAGAACAAACACACATGTTCTGATTCTTAATATTAGGATCTTGCTCCTCAGAAAGAGCACAATATGATTACCAAATATAAGCAATTAAACATGCAGAAATAACCAGAAACACAAGTAACTAGAATTCACTGATAGCACAGAATATGAGAGACAATACACTATCTTGTATTAACACTTTACAGAAAAGAATACTAAAAAGAGCCGCCACACTCTTCCACCTTACAGAGGTTTTCCACACCTCAAGTGTACAGTAATTCTTCTCACACACACTCTCTTACACAAAAAATGGTCCCAACAACCAACTCACACATAGAATTGGTGTTCACCTCTCCAACCAGTCAGTAATAACCCTGCCGGTACACCAAGCACTCTATAGCACTTCAAGTTGATCTCCCATGAACCTGCAACTTGCAATTCAACAGACCAAACTTACATGTAGATCCCCTATGAGCTTGCAACAACCTGCAACTCAATGATCTTACAATTAGAAGGAACTCTTCCTTCCTATCTCATACATATACAATACATGCCAATGGGTCTATAAATAGATCCCTAACTCAAACAATAACTTAGAATCTTAATTTAGACAATTATCCTCGCAGCTCAAGACTCTAACTGGTCTTAACATGCAAACACTTCGTTCACTTAACTAACTGTCCATGCAACGAACAGTTTTGGACACACAGGCGACCGACGCCGGTCCCTGCTTGCCTGGTTCTGCCGACGTCGGTCGACTTCCTGCCGTCGTCGGTGGCCTTCTGCACTGGTCACGACCGACGTCGGTCCTGATGCCGATGCCGGTGCTCCTGGATCTCAGCAACCTTCTGTTCCTACTGTTTGCAAAGAGTTGAAGCTTTTAGCTCCACAACCTAACACCAAAGTTGGTTCAATCGGTTGGTTCAAGGGGCTGTCCCAAAGCCAAAGAGGCAAGTGCCCTTATAGAGGGCAGGCAACATTGGTTCGAAGGTCCAAGAAAAGATAGAATTCCTTCAGATTTGTTCAAAGGCCCAAAAAGAACAATTCTTTTAGACTTTTTGTCTACTGGAAATGATTAAGTGAAGAAGGTCGAAGGAAATCACTCGAGAAGAAAGCCCAAATAAATTGAAAGGAACAAATGGCTAAGGAAAAGAAGCTTTCTTTCAGACTTTTTGTCTGAAGGAATTCCTTCAAACTTTTTGTCTGAAGGAAAATCCTGACGAAAAAAGCCCGAGAGCCAAAAGCCCACTGAAGAAGCAAGAACCCACTGAAAAACTTGAAGCCTGAAGTCCACCCAAAAAAATCCTGAAGGGTAGGTACCCTTGGGGGGAACTTGAAGACGCAGAAGAGAGTCTTCTAAAAAAACTTAGACAAAGAAGGTTTTCAAAGAACAAGGATGGAACCATTGAACCTTGAGCCAAATGGTTTAATAGGTTCAACTGGTTCGAAGGTTCAATATTTCAGGGCCTTAGAGGGACTTAGAAAGATAAAGGAAGCAATGATTGAATGAGACACAGAATGAACCGATGAAACGATTGAACCTTGAACCAAAAGATTTCAAAGTTCAATGGTTTATAGGTTCAAGGGCAGCCTCAGTCAAGGGAAAAAATAGCAAATAGGTGGTTTAACGGATGGTTCAACCAAGGAGCGGGAAAGCGATTGAACCAAGAAGTGATGTAACAAAAGAGATAGAATGAACTAATGAACTTTCATAGGTTCACAGGTTCAAGGTTCAACATGGTTCAAGCAGCTAGTGACCATTGACGGTCTCGCGGACGTCAAATTTAAAGTAAAGAAATATCTATGAAAATTCAAATAAAGCATAAAATTTAAAGGAAGAACCAAGCAACTAACCAAAAAGATAGCCCAATAGCTCAAATCATAGCAAGAAGAGACAAAGCTAGAAAATAAAAAAGTAGAAAGAGGGAAAATCTTAAAATATCTATGCAAAAATAATTTCAATAGGTGGAATAGTCCACTAAGCAGGCATTTTGGCTTGCAAATTAAAGATGCAGCCTATTTTTCCTTCCATGAAGTAAAACAAAGGGACAGTTGTGCAGACGTCAGAGGGGACAGACCAGACAGTCTATACTAAGAAGATACATATTAGAGGAATGGACATGCCATAATTATGGCAATACACTTTTCCTAGCATGGTCCCTCCAGAAAAAAATTGAAGGTGCATTGAAGACATTGACTGCAGTATGGGTAGTTCCATGGAAAAAAATGCCAAGCCTTGCATAGTTGCTATAAGGTTGTAATTTCTCTCATTAGTAAAGGAGATCTTCCCCTTACCAGAAGTGAAACTCTACCCAAATTGAAAGGCAATACTGAGACTTTGAGCTCAAATTATAGTTCATATTTCTTTGATTGAATGAGAAAGCTAATTAATTTCAGACTTTGTGTTGTTATAGCTTGTGCTACATTAGGGTATTGTTCTTATGTCTATCTTCTAAAAGCATTCTTGTTTATTTGATTTAATAAGCAGAACTAGTGGAGGTGATAAGGAAGGTGTCTTAAAGCCAACTACTTTTAGACTTTGCGTTGTCATAGTTGTCTTCAGTGTGTGTTTTTATTTTCTATTTATGTGTAAAAGACCTTGGGATGACTTTGTGCCCTCATTGTCTTTCATATCTCCCTCTAGGGTAGTCAAGGTGGAGACTTTGAGCTACATCTTAGATTGTTGGTTAATTTGGACCTGGTTACCAGTCACTTGTTACCAAAAAGAGTCCTATTGTTTTCAAGAACAAGCATTTTTGAAAGAAGAGAAGTGCCTTCTATCGCTTCACCAAGATTTCTACTATCTAGTAAAGGATCTGGCTCTTAGTTGAATGTTACTTTTGAAAGAAGAGAAGTGCCTTCACCAATCACCCAAGATTTATCCTCTATTTGTTAGCATCATCTCTAAAAAAGAGAGATGGATGGTTCATTTCACCCCCGTGTCTTACTTTTTGCTTATATATATAATATATAGCACTGCATATTTAATAGGGAACCTCCCCTTGATGAGAGGAGAGATTTGTCCCCTTTGGATGTGTTAAACCTGCAACATTAGATGACCAATCTCTTTATGATGTGGTGATAGGAATTATTTTGGTCACCAGTTAGCTAGCTGACAAAATATTCACCCAACATTTTTTGATGACTCCACTAGGGATGAACATGCAGTCTAAAGCCTCAAGTGTTAGATTGAAGCAGTTCCTTCCCTTATCCATTATATAAACTCTAGCGACTATGTTCTGTGTCTTACCCATTATCTATTTATAGCCTTACCATTTTCCTCCATCTCCATTATTTTATCTGGTTTACAAAACCAGAGCTACTGGGAAAGAGTGCGCAATTTGAAGCCTCAAGCTGAAGCAGGGCCAGTTCTTTTCCATTTAATTTTTACAATCTGACCACTCCACCTAGATTTGTTATCCCTATTTTTCATAATTAAATCATGGTAGTTCGAGGCCCCTGGGGTAACTCTTTCAACCCACTTAATCTAACTCCACCTCTGCATGAACTTCCATGCGACTCAAAAAAGAACTTACCCAAATTCTTTAGAAATGGGAGAGTTCACCCTGATGAACACATTGCAGCCTTCAGCATAGCATGTGGTGTGATAGGGGTGAAATTTGAAGATGTGGTAGTTAGACTTTTCATGGAGACACTACAAGGTGCTGCTATAGACTGGTTCTACCATTTGAAAGCTAAATCAATGACTGACTGGAATACACTCAAAGCCAAGTTCGAAGCAAGATTCAAGCTCGCAGAAGATGCACATGCCTTGCTGGCCCAGCTCACACAGATGAAAAAGGAGCCCCATGAGCCTATGAGGGACTTCATTTCCAGGTTTGACAAGCTGAGACACAAGATTCCCATGGTCACCTAGCTGACACCTCAAAACCTCAAATGCTTCTTCATCAACTCATCGCTACCTAAAGTGAGTTTCTTGCTAAGACGGGGTAGACACATAGACCTTATTGTTGCTCAGGACTTGGCTACTGAGCTATAAGATGACCTTATTTTGGCAAGAAATATAAGGAGAGATCCTAACAGAGTTAAACCCTCTTCATCTTCTGAATAGTCACCCACAACCACCACTGACCCAATGGTGCAAAAGCTAGCAAATGAACTTCTAACCTTGAAAAGGCAAATTGTCCTAAGTATATCTGCTCCTCATAATAGGGATATGCCAAAGAGGGCATTTCAAAATCAACCATATCAAGGTAATACTGCCAGGAATCAAGGGTAGCCAAATTGTGTTCCTTCACCACAGAGGAACCTTGTCCTTGAAACACCTCCAACCAACTCAGCAGTTAGATATCTAGAAACAGAACATGCTTTCTCTTTTTAACCTGAGTTTGAGCAAGAAAATAGCATTGATCTCTTCATAGAGGATCAAAAAGAATCAGTTGGTGACTCCTACATTGGTTTCCTAAATTACCAGGATGAACACAAAAGTGAAGGTGAAGCAGTCGAAGGATCATATGCAGTATTCACCCGATTTGAGAATCAGTCAGCCAGCAGGCTTACAAAGAGAAGACAGAAGAGCGACCTCAACTAGAAATCTCAATTATTGAGTAGAGAACCCCTCTTCCTTTCCAGTCTATTGGGTGAATATTTTGTCATCAATTAACTGATGACAAAATGGGTATATCAACCACAGCACAAGGAGATTTATGCCACAAAAAGTGTGGGTTTACCACATCTGGATGAGGTAAATCTCTCCTCTTATCAAGATGAGGTTCCCTATGAATATTTATATGCTAATTGTATATATATAAGTAAGCAAAAAATAACACTCAAGGTAGTATAACAACATCCACCTCTCTTTTTTCAGAGATGATGTCCAAAAAACAAGAGAGACAAATCATGGTCGTTGGCTAAGAACATTCCTCTTCTTTAAGGAATGGTATCCAGCCTCGAGTAGAAAATCCCCTGAAGTAGGTAACAAAGTCTACAAGGAAACCTACGTAAGCACAAATTCTTTCGTTGTCTCCTTCGCTGATCTGGAATAGGCGTAATCGTAGAGTGAAACAAAGCATAAAGTCTTTGCCTAAAACTAAAAAAGATAAAAGGATCACTAAGATAAAAGTAGCTCAAAGTCTTTCTTCTATCTTTTAGAAACATCCTCAGATAATATCAACACACACTTTGCTTATTAAATCAAACAAATAAGACATTATCAGAAAAAAAGACATAAGAACTATTTTCTAAATAACACAAATTACTTCAACACAAAGTCTGAAATAAACTTGTTTCTCATTCATTCGATGAAATATGATTTACAAGTTGAGCACAAAGTCTCAAGAAGTGTCTTAATTTTAGTAGAGTTTTTGTTCTCAATTATCTGAGATATTTTACAAAAGAAGTCCCCTCTATATATAGGGAGAAACCTTTCAAAATTAAAAAGATTAAAATATAAAAATATCTTAGTCAAAGATGAGTCATCTTTGACTTTTGAGATATTTTTCCAACGATTTTACATGTAATTACACATTACAAAATTGCATGCACTTTTACATGACAAAAGTGCATGAGAAGAGAAGAAGAAGAGAGAAGGAGAAAAAGGTTCAACTCTTGCCACTGGACTTCTTCAGATAAGCATCATACATAGAGATAGATGTCTAAATTCTTATACTGTCTGACGTAATGGTGTTCTTGAAGATGACCCTGGCCCTAATTATAGCGTCCTTCAATGCGGTGATTGCCTTGGCATGACTCGCTAACCTGGATCTTAGATTATCCAGAGTTAACTGAATATCTAAAATGTTATCCACAAAAGTCCTTGAGAATATTTTTTCTTTGAAATCCCTCTAAATCATACCTTTGAATCCTCGAATCATCTCTTCGGTTGAGAGAAATCAATTATCCCTGAAAGTGAGGTCGCAAAGCATTTCTTCTAGTCTATTCAACAGGCTTGTGTCACTTTTCTCGCTAGCATCCTTGGAAGACTCGAGATCTTCAATCAGCTCCTTGAGTACATGAATCTTTTATATCAGTGATTCTTTGATCTCAACATAAGAATTTTTGTTGTAAATAATGCCGATGGATATCAAAGTGCTTTTTTTTAAATCCTTCATTTCCCTCCACTTGCTAAGATATTTCTCTGAACTATCAATGTCCTGAGAAATAAGTGAGACAAGGTCATTTAGGTTTGTCATCACTTTTTTCATCTGTCTGTCTTCTCAACAACTTCTCTAAGTAAGGAAATCCTCTGAGTGTGCATCTTTTCAATATAATCCTCTAGCACTTTCCCTTTCATATAGGTTTTCTCTGCCTTTTGAATGACAGGGTCGTCTATGAAAAAGGCCTCTAGGGTTGTTGCTTCAGAGGCAAGGGTAAATTTCCTAACTACTGCAGTCAATTGCTCTGCCTTGGCCTTATAGTAATCTTTCATCTCCTTTTCTCTATCAAATTTTTGGACCATGATGTCCATCACAGACTGTAGATCGCTCTTCGCACTTTTGTAAGTAACTTTTCCTAGTTCAACATGAGAAATAGAATAGCTGCTCATGTCAAAACCCTCAAGGGTTGCATCTTGTAGAGGTCTAGCTATTTCTAGAAATTCTTCAACCAATTTTGAGAGGATCTTTGGTCTCTTAAGGGCCTTAGCTTTCACCGGCACTATCTTGCCAAAATTGAAGTCATCTGTAGAGATGGATAGCTTCTTTCTTTTGGGCGTGAAAGCTGACATCCAGTGAGGGAGAAAAGAAGTACCTATTGTGGCAATGGTTCTTGTAATTGGTGTTATCGTGGTAACGTCTGCACTGTTAGTGGTAACAGTGGTCACGATTGGAGTAACTAGTGAAACTATATCGATCGCTGACTGATCAAAGATGGAGCTTTCTCTTATATTGAAAAAAAGAGAAGAGAGGCTAGGGATGGAACCTGAAGAGCGAAGGACATCTCCAAAAGCACCTTGAGGATCACCAAACATGAATCTGAAAAGAGAGGCAGCTTCGAAAGAAGAAACACTGATAGGAGATAGAGGTGGTGAAAGAGAGACGTCTATAAGTGGATGTGCCCCTTCTTAGGAAGGTAGAGGCTCAGTTCCTCGCTACCCCAGGGCTTGTCATCTGTCTCCATTTACTAAGCTGCTTGTTCCTGGGAGCTTTGTTCTTCAACTCCCTTAGCCATCGATTTTGGCTCTTCGACAACCTTTGATTTTTTGAAAACAAAGATGATTCTAGGCTTGTGAGGCCTAGATGGAGAAGGAACATCACCTTTGTTTTTGGTCTTATTTTCTGTCTTCTTCTTTGTTTTTGCTTAGAATTCAGCGTCTGATCTTGTAATAAACTCTTTCAGCGTGATCTCTTTGGTTGTTAATCAATTATTAGTGTTAGCCAATATTGGTTAAAATCTCTTCCTCAAAAAAGTTAATTCTTTTTGAGACCACTAAATTGAAGGAAGAGAGAGTCAGCAACCTTTTCGGCCAGGTACCTGTTGTTGATAATGTTCTTATCATCGACCAAATTAGAGGAAATATTTGCAAGCCCTAGATATTCGATTTGCTCTAGGGTCACCCTGTTGTAGTCCATTCTCTTGATTTCTTCGGCTATCCTCAGGTCTACCCAGATGTCTTCGGTCATAGGCTCATGAAACTGAGTCTTTCTTCTGATCATGTCTTTGACACCCCTGTAGTCAAAATTATCTTTTTTCTTGAACTATTTCATGATAACCAGTTGCATTTTTGTCTCCATGACCTTGGCTTTAGCTGCAGTCAAAATTGAGTATTTGCCAATTTCGATTAGAAACCTAAAACTTGGATTTTTTAGCTCCATTTGCCTAGTGTGTATGACAACTATTTGTCTACACAGCTCCATTAAGACTAACTTATCAGAAATAAATCTGGGGAGCATATAGGGATAGCCTTGGAAGAAGCCAACTTGAAGATAGCAAAAGAAGGAAAATTGTAAGAACATGCAGCCATAGTCATTGACGACCGTCCAGGCTTTATTAGATACTCTTTTCTGTTTGATCTGAGGGTCAAAGAGACATAAAAATATCGTGAAGAAGACATCATTCACCCTCCTAAAATGACTAATTGATCCTTACATTGTTAATTGAGGGTAATATGAGTAGACTGGGGTGGCCTTCCTGTCTCTTTCAGTTGTCAAACTTGGAAAGGTTCACATTGAAGCTGCTATATACACCAAGTACGAAGTCATATATAACTTCAAAGTGGTTGATACCTTGGTTAGTTGCTCATGAAGAGCGTTGTTGATGTGTTCACCCTAGAAGATAACTTACTTCCCTTAGAGGATGATCTTGATGAAGGGATACATCTATTCATGGAATTGTGAGGAAGATGGGAGGCCTCACACTCTACTGAGAAGGGTAATCAAGTCACCAACTTTTTCAATGAAATCACTCCTTGAGAAATTTTGTGGCCATCTAGACAAGTTGGTTTTGGGGGCCTTAAGCCACCTGTTATTCATTACCTTCTTTGACCTCTCAAGATCCTTGTCATACTCCTTTTATGCTCGATGAAGTCAATTCTTAGTACTTTAGTAGCAAGAGGGCACATGAAAACTTTATCAATAAATTCAGGGTCCAGTCAAATTATTACGTTACTCCTAGCATCAGATATTGATCTGGTCTCTCTATTGTAGAACTAGGCGCACTAGAGGATGAACTCTGTATGATGTGCCACTACTAAGAAAAAAGCAACTAGATGAATGTTGCTCTCGATGATTATTTTCATTTTGGAGCTCAGGTTTGTCGCCTTGGTTCTGGTCACAAACTCGGCCATATCCACATGGCCAATCTCTGTATCTCTAATGTCATTGATATTAGAGGTGATCAAAAAAATGCCCTGGTATCGGTACTTCATGGCCTTTGACTTCTTCAAAAAAGCCTCAATCATTGGAACTAGTCTCAGTTGAGTGGGTGCCGATGAACAAAAATCTTCAAGGGGGACTGCAATCATGATTGTGATATTGAGAACAGTGGGCAAATTGGAGAATTTGCACATTGGGTGATCATGACCAAGGAAGGGCACTTAACAGGGCTAGGTCAAAAAATGAGGAGAAAAAAGGGAGGAGGAGAAAAAATGAAAAAGACAAAAATTTCTCTAGAGTTGAACAAATTTGGAGGAAAAATGCAAGGGCGGCAAAATTTGCTGCCCAAGCATGCGGAATGGACTTGCATGCTCGAACGGTGAATTTTACCGCCCTTGCATGAAAGGGAGGAACAAAAAGAAGTACAGGCACTAAATTTTTCCACCCATGTAGGTTTAGTGGGAAAGTGCAGGGGTAGCAAAATTTTTCACCTGTGCACTTTCAGCCTGCATCAGTGGCAAATTTTGCCGCCCATGCAGGTCAATGAGTGTGAACTTGTATCGATGACAAAATTTACTGCTAATATAGGTGATGGGTAGGCATAATTAAGGTGGCAAAAATCACTACCCATATAGGTAAAACCAGGGGATCCATGAGAAAGGAGGGAGAGGAGGGTGGCAAACTTCACCGCCTAAACATGGGGAAAGACAAAGCCAGTCGACGTGTAACGAGAGAGCGTGTGGCAGGAGAATAAGAGGCAGCGGGCCAACGGGTCTAGGGAAAAGAAATGAAAACCAAATATAAAACTAGAAACATGACTTAAAAGAGAGGAAAATAAAAGAAATAAATGCTAAATATAAGACCTATCTGGAAAACCATGTGCACTGCGAGCTCAAATCTGCCAAAATGCACTTTTACTCATTCGTTAGATCGTCCAGAGGTAGAAGGCAAGAGGAGGAAAGGAAGGAATGAATCAAAATGAGGTTAAAAGTAGATTAAATAGGGTGAAAATTGACCCCAACCACCTAGTGTGTGTGGCAATAAATGTCATGCACAAAATTTGAGACGAAGCAAGGGCAACAAAATTTGTTGCCCTTGCACTAGAAAAGTGAAGGGACATGCATGGGCGGTGAAATTCGCCGCTCCTACATGTGAGAGATGAAAAATACATGCACAGCAAAAATTTCCACCCACGCATGTCCAGATGCAGGGGTGGCAAAATTTTTCACTCCTTTAAGTGGGGAGAAAAATGCACTAACGGCAAAAAATGTTGCCCGTGCACGAAAATAGAAGAAAAAACACTGACTTTGAAAAGGCCAAATTTTGGTCTCCTGATCACATCGAGACCATAACAACTTTCACATTTTGGAGAAAACATAATGAAAAGATGTTACGAGCTTTGAACGGTGTTAGTTGAGCAAGAATGAGAATGAGAAAAACTTGTCTCGAAAACGGACTTAGAGAGACAAAGGGCGAAACGGACAAGTTTCGCAGGGGGTTGTTCAAAAAATGAGCTGAGCTAATTTTGAAAATAATAGCTAGCTCTTGTTGGGGAACTTATGTTAATCGAAATGATCAATGGGAGTAGAAACCAGTCTCTAAGTGCCTTCATCCAAGCCATTGGGCTACGGAGTCAAGCCAAAAATAAAAGAAAAATAGACAAAATGTAAAAACTATACATATATACAAGCAGATCCATCTAAGCTTCAAAGATTGAATAGCTTCAGATGTTACCCACTGTGGGGTAGTGCAAATGGTGTTCCATCCTGATACTCTAATAAGAAGCTACTCTCATCATAGATTTATTGAATGGTAAATAGACCTCTCCATAAAGAGTCAAATTTGTCGTGCATTCCCTTCAATTCTCTCCTCTTGTCCCACAACAAGACTTGATCTCTGACTTAAAAATCACGAACCTTGGCCTTTTTTATCAAAGAGTTTTTTCACTTGATTCTGATGTACCGTAATCTGGTCCACCGCCATGGTTCGTTGCTCATTCAGCTCAGTTAGACACAGGATTATTTTGTCGATCAAACTTTCAAAGGTTGAATCTTTGATTGCTTTGGCTAATCTGAGCATTGATAGTTCCAGAGTGATGGGTATCTCCGCATTCAAGCAGTACAAAATTTGGAAATGTGACATACCTATGGCCCTCTTGGGTGTAATCCTATCCACCCATAAAGCATCAAACAGTGCTTTGTGCCACGTTCTCTGATTGTCATCTACCAATTTCTTGATAATAGTGACCAAATTCTTATTGCTCGATTTTGCTTGGCCATTTTCTTAGGGAAAATAATCTGAAGTGTGGGATAGGATAATCCCATAATAAAATCAAAATTGAGTAATTTTATGTGAAGAGAAATATGCCACATTATCTGTTATAATTTTGAGTGGGACCCCAAACTGAGAAATAATATTTTTTTAAGAAAATTGCACACCACTTCAGACATAGCATGCTTGGTCGGAATGGCTTCCACCTACTTGGTAAAATAATCAGTCACCATAAAGACATAATCATGTCTGACACTCAAGGATGGGTTAACTGCACCAATAAAGTCAATACCCCATTGCTGAAAAGGTTCTTCGATTATTACTGGCTTGAGTGGCAATGTAGCTAGTTTGGGCTTTCTGATAAACTATTGACACAATTCGCATCTATGCACCCCTTTATAGGCATCTTGAAATAGCATAGGCCAATAATATTTTACTCACAAAATCTTGTGCACTATCACTGGTGCAGAAAAATGTCTTCCACAAGCCAAATTGTGGAAAGACTCCAAGAGTTTATCTTGTTATACCTTATCAACACAACAAAGAAATGCCCCGTCCAGGTTCTTTTTATATAGACCATTGTCCCAAAAAATATAACTAACAGCCTTTAGTTTAACATTCCATTTTTCATTATAAGATAAATGAGTAGGACACTCACCATAATTCAGAAAAAAGTGATGTCAGAGTACTACTCGTCAATAGTGGTAACAAAGAGGACCGTAGATACGCCTTCGATCTCTATTTCTTCATTTTTTGCTTCATCAAGAATGTTGTTGGCAATCAACTGAAAAAGACCCTTTTTCCACACAAGTTTGGTGGGTTTGATGTCTAGATCAAACTCTTGAATCTTAGTAATCCAATTACCCCTCTTCGTATGAAACTCTTGTTGAGTCAAAATAGACTTCACAATTGTATCAGGCACCAGAACCTCAGTGTGCGAGTTCAGGATATAAAACCTGAAATGCTTGACTGCTTTGACCACTGCATATGCTTGCTTCTCCATGTTAGAATATTTTAGCTCATGAGCCTTGAGTGGAAAAATTATGAAGGAAATAGGAGATTATATGCCTTCTTGGTTCTGTTCAACTAGAATAGCTGAGAGTGTATGTTCAGAAGCATAACTATATATTTTGAAGCTCTTGGTGTAGTCTAGACAAACCAGGATTGGTGCACAAGTGATTAATTCTTTGATGTTTCTGAAAGCTAATTTTCCCTCTACGGTCCACTTGAAGGTAGCATTGTCTTTTATCATATTGACAATGTGGCGATTTTTCTCAGCAAACTCAAGGATGAACCTTCAAAGAAATTTCACCTTTTCAAAGAAAGAGTAAACTACAATTTTACTGGTGGAAAAAATAAGTTCTTTGATAGATTTAACTCTTTTTGAGTCAAATTTAATACCTTCTCGAGACACAATGTGTCTTAGAAGTTTCCCTTCAGTCACTCCAAAGACAGATTTCTTTGGATTTAGAGAAACACCATTTTGACGACAGTGTTCAAGTATTATTTGTAAATGGTGGACATGGTCAGAACGGTGCTTTGAAAATATCATCAAATCATCCAAGTACACTACAATGAACTTACCCATTTCATCTTTGAAAGCGAGGTCCATCGCTCTTTGAAATGTGGCACCTGCATTTATCAAATCAAAAGGCATTCTTTGATAGGTGAAGGTGCCCCAAAGTGTGGTGAAAGCAGTCTTATGCCGATCTGCTTTTCCAACTTCAACCTGATTATATCCCAAGAAACTGTCTAGCATTGATAACATCTCTAAATCTGTTACCATCTGTAGAACTTAATCCATAATAGGGAGAGAGTAGTTATCTTTTAAAAATAACTAATTCAAGTTCTTGAAATCTATGCAGATCTGAATTTCACCATTCTTCTTTCTGACATGCACTATGTTGGCAATCCATGTGGAGTGATAGATTGAAAAAATTATCTGCGCATCAAGCATTTTTTGTATCTCAGCTAAAATAGTACCTGAGATTTTTGGATTATATTGCCTGGACTTTCGCTTGTAAGGCATGGAGTTTGCCTTAAGAGAAATGTCATGGCGAATGTCATCGAGCTTGAGTGATTTTAAGTCGTCATAGAAATAAGCCAAGACATCTATATATTGGCAGAGTAGATTGGTAAGCTTAAATCTCTCCTCAGGAGTGCAACATTTCCTAATATTTACCATCTTAGGATCTCCCTTGGTTCCCAAGTTTACTTGATCAAAATCCTAGGAGTTTGAATCTGTTCATTGTTGTTTAATAAACTTATCATGGTTATCAAATAATTTTTCTAGGGAAACCAGGCCTTTGAGAATCTTATTCCCTTTAAGCTTCAGTAAATCCTCACCTATGTTCGTATTCGATTCAGAAGTTGATTCATGTTCCTGAAGTTCACTACCTTCAAAATGTAATTGTTCGAAGCTGTCCTTTTGCCCCAAGAAGGTGATGATTTGATCGTCATTGTTGAATACTTGCCAATGGCCGATATTATCAGGTACACTTGGTCGAAAGACCAATTCAATAGTGTACTTATCTCTTTTAAAATCTGAGTGGAAAACCAAGAGAGTAGCAGAAATAGCCAATGCATCCGTCTAGTCATTGAATTCTCTTGAAACGATAGAGATGTTAAAAGCATCAAAATTTTCAATTTGGTCCCAGACAAGATTATGGTAGTGGCACAATCTTTCATTCTTGGTCTGATAGAGGTTTCTTACCTGGAAAACCACCAATTCAGCATCCCCTTTAGCATGGATTAGTTTAATTCCTTTTTCTCTAATAGCGTGTAATCTAAGTAACAGCGATTTGTACTCATTTGTGTTGTTGGTGTTGTTGAACTGTAACTTGTAGAATAAAGGAACAATATCTCTTTGAGGAGATACCAACATAACTCCAGCTCTTGAACTGGTAGAAGAGCAGCTGCTATCAAATTCTAAGATCCATACCTCATTAGACACCACTTTTTCTTTGAAAGCTTCTTCATTTGGGGAAGAGGTTCTTCTGTGCGTTCATTTTGCTGTGTCTATTCTCCTGTTGTGTCATCTAAACACATTTATACGTCGTCACCTATAGGAGTTTCATCAGATGCCTCATGGATCTCATCCGTAGATAGGAAGTAGTTGCCCATGTCAAAAGACTCAAATAAAATTTGAGCTTCTGGTGCTGATGATCGGGTGACTACATATCTTACCTCTTTTTCAGGAAGTAATTTCTTCATAATGCCTTGAATTGGGATCCTCACCTCCGACAAGTCCATGCTCAGCTCACCTCCAACATCCTTGTAGAAATTCCACCCAAGCAAGACACTATAAGAGGCTGGAACATCGGCCACTAGAACCATCATTTTTATCCTCTTTTTTAGAAAAGCTGCGAAAGCAAATTGGGCATCTTTTATCTGACCAAAGAGTGGGACTTGCTTGTTTTCCATAGAAAAATACCTTTCAAAAGTTTTGGTCAAAGTTATACCAAAAGAATATGCCACCTTGGCGAGCATGACATTATCTGAGGCTCTGGAGTCTATTATGCAATTACTCAATTTATAACTATTTATTAGTAGAGAAACATAAAAAGGTTCTATTTTCTCGAGAGCAACTGGAGGAGTCACGATAAAATTATTTTAGGTGGATTTATCTTTGGGGGGATCATGAATGGCCTTTGAAGAATTTTGTCCTGTGGGGACGTCTTTATTTTTTACATATTCTGCTAACCTATCAAATTGTTTAGGGTTAGCTCTCAAATACTCAATCTTTGTCATTTAGATTTTAGTCTTTCTGGCATGATCAATTATATCAAATAATTAAAAAAAATTGAGACAGAGGAAGAGGATCCATCATCTGCATCTTTAGTGGATGTGGCACTAGTCTGAGCAACAGATGTGGAAGGTATAGGGTGGTTGGAGGTACTTACTTTTTTGTGAGTTACCTGATCTTTTGATTGAGGAGGCAATAGAGTCCCTCATTTAGAGATGGAGACCACCGGATGAGGTTCTTCTTCTACTTTTCTTTTGTCAACCTGTGGAGCTGACTGATTTTGAGATCTGGTGAAAATAACATAAGATCTATCCACCTCTTCTCCTTTACTTCCAACTTCATCCTGGTAATCTAAGAAGCCAATATTGGAGTCGCCAGCTAATTCTTCTTCTTCCTCAGTGAAGAAATTAGCATCATCTTCGATATTTAACTCGGGATAGAATGAGAAATCTACTTTAACTTCTAGATATCTGACTGTCAAGTTGTTTAGAGGCGCTTTAAGGGCGAAGTTCCTCTGTGGAGGGGGAAGGCGATTTTACTGTCCCTAATTCCTGACAGCATTATCTTGATACACCTAATTTTGAAATGTCCTCCTGGTCATATCTCTATATGCAAGAGTAGATGACATTCCTTGCACTATTTACTTTTTGAGAGCTAGCATTTCATTTGCTAGCTTTTGTACCATCAGGTCAGTGGCAACTATAGGTGAATACTCAAAAGATGAAGAGGATTTACCTTTATTAGGGTCTCTCTTTATTTTTTTTGCCAAGATAAGGTCATCTTATACCTCAGTAGCTAAGTTTTGAGCAGTAGCAAGGTCTATGTGTCTAGCTCATCTCAGCAAGAAACCTACTTCAGAAAATTGTGAATTGATGAAGCATTTGAGGTTCTGAGGCATCGGCTAGGCGACCATGGAAATTCTGTGCCTCAGCTTATCGAACTTGGCAATAAAATCTCTCATAGGCTCATGAGGCTCTTTCTTCATTTGAGTGAGTTGGGCTAGCAAGACATGTGCATCTTCTGTAGACTTGAATCTGGCTTCAAATTTATCTTTCAGGGTGTCACAGTCAGTCACTGATCCAGTTTACAGGTGGTAGAACCAGTCTGCAATAGTGCCTTGTAGTGTCTCTACGAACAGTCTGATCGCTATGTCTTTGAATTCCACACTTATGACACTGCAGGCTATGCTGAAAGCTGCAATGTGTTCATTAGGATGAACCTTCCCATCACTAAAAAATTTAAATTTTTTTTTCTTTGAACTGCGTGAAAGCTCATGTAGAGGTGGAGTCAAATTCAATGGATCGAAAGAATTACCCTAGGGGCCCTGAGTCATGATTTGATTATGCAAAAGTGGGATCACTAATCTAGGTGGGGCTTGGATAGGTAAAGCTCGACCAACAATAGAAAAAGAAGCTCCACTTTGTGTTGGTGGCCTGGTAGGGCTAGGAGGAAGACTCCTAGTTTGTCTAAGGTGAGGTTCTGAAGGAAACAACTCGAAATTATTCTGTTGCACCAACCCAAAAGTAGGGTCAACAATACCTTGAGATTTCTAGCCTCTTGTATAACATGGAGTTGCCAGATTACAGAAATCTAAAATATAGAAAAGAGTAGGATCTGCTTTAGTTTGAAGTTTGAGACATCAAACTGTGTGCTCTTCTCTAATGGAGTCACCAAAAAGTTGTTGGGTGAATATTTTATCATCAACTAACTAATGACAAAATGGGTATATCAACCACATCACAAGGAGATTTATGCCACAAAAAGTGTGAGTTTACCACATCTGGACAAGGTAAATCTCTCCTCTCATCAAGGGGAGGTTCCCTATGAATATTTATACGCTAATTATATATATACAAGTAAGTATAAAATAACACTCAGAGTAGTATAACAGCATCCACCTCTTTTTTTCAGAGATGATGTCCAAGGAATAAGAGAGAAAAATCTTGGTCGTTGGCTAAGAACATTCCTCTTCTTTCAGGAATGGTATCCAGCCTAAAGTAGAAAATCCCCTAAAGTAGGTAACAAAGTCTACAAGGAAACCTATGTAATCACAAAGTCTTTCGTTGTCTCCTTCGCTGATTTGAAATATGCATAATCGTAGAGTGAAACAAAGCACAAAGTCTTCACCTAAAACTATAAAAGATAAAAAGATCACCAAGATAAAAGTAGCTCAAAGTCTTTCTTCTTTCTTCTAGAAATGTCTTCAGATAATATCAACACACACACTTTGCTTATTAAATCAAACAGATAAGAGATTATTAGGAAAGAGGACATAAGAACTATTTCCTAAATAACACAAATTACTTCAACACAAAGTCTAAAATAAACATGTTTCTCATTCATTTGATGAAATATGATTTAAAATTTGAGCACAAAGTCTCAAGAAGTGTCTCAATTTCAGTAGAGTTTTTGCTCTCAATTATCCAAGATATTTTACAAAAGAGGTCCCCTCTATATATAGGCAGAAACTTTTCAAAATTAAAAAGATTAAAATATAAAAATATCTTAGTCAAAGATGAGTCATCTTTGACTTTTGAGATATTTTTTTGGATTTTTTTACATATAATTACACATTAGAAAATTGCATGCACTTTTACATGACAAAAGTGCATGAGAAGAGAAAAAGAAGAGAGAAGGGGAAAAAGGTTCAGCTCTTGCCGCCAGACTTGAGATACCAGGGCTGCAACTGGACATGAGTTCTTTGCATAAGGGTAGTATTGGACTGATTTTTACAAGGCTTGAAATTAGAGCCAAAAGTGCTAAGCAGATTAACTATTTGACAGAGGAGTCTACTTGCTGATCCTGTTTAGAAAGCCAATCTAAACTATCTTTTAAATTATCTAGTTTAGAATCAATAGAAAATAATTGTTTCTGCATTTTGTCTTCATTTTCTACCATTTTATCTATACTCTCTCTAATATACAGAACATCATGACAGAGATCATCAAAATTCCCTGTAAAGTGTGAGTTGAACCTTGTAGTGTAATTTCTCTGTTTGAACTCATTTGAGGGTTCAACATCTCCTTGATAGGCAGCTAAGAAGTATTGTACAGTTCCTGTTCGCTGAATTTTTTGCTTCGACTTTTTGAGTTCTCTACTTTGAAAAATTCTTTGAAAAAGTTTATTGCATTGAGTCACTGGCTATTTTTAAAATTTGTCATAAGCCTTTTTATCTCTGCATCCTCTGTTTCCCTTACCAGAATTTTCTTGCTTACCAAACTTCAAATCTCTCTGTAATGGAATATGGAAAAACTTCTACAACTTCTATAGTAGAAATTATGAATGAATCTAAATTAGAAGGTACTTATGAATGAAAGAATATTTTTTTGTCAATAGACACCTCCTTCTTTATCAAATTTTTTTACAAAAAACCCGCGACAGTAAGCAGGGGCCGAATGGTTACGGCTTCACACTATTAATCACACAAACTTATTACAATCACTTATTTAATTTCTAATTCTCATGATCCTTTGAAAAGGGCAAGATAAGAGCATACTCTTGAAACAAGGCTACTATATTTTTAAAGCTTAGAAATTTTTTGATGCAAACTCTATGGAGGAGAGGCCTATATATAGTATTTTGGGAGGTCTTGCTTGGAATCGTTGTCAAGGTGATGTCATGTCCCATCATACTTTACAGCGTAAAAGTTAATCTACAGAAAAATATTGTTGGATGCACTAGATGATGATGATTTTTGGTTAGGTGGATCCAACATTGCTTCTGCTTCAGTCAGCAAGTCATCTTCGCTGATTGGATCGAAAAGATATCTGAGCTGGAAGGTACTGAAAAGATGCCAGTGCTGGGGTCCAGCTTCGCATGCGTGATATCATGGAGTGATATAAAATTAATATTCTCACTCCAATTGTCTTCAAATGATGGTATGCATGACAGTGTCTTGATCATGGTTCTCCTCTTCATGAATATGGTGTGGGCCATGCCTGGCAATCCACCTGTAAAGATGTTCATTAAATGGAGACTTGATTTTAATTAGCCATGTCCATAATGGATGTTTTAATAATTTAGTGAATTGATGATAAAGGAATTCACTGTTCAATCTTTCAATATAGATGACTCCAGAATTTTGGTGGCGATTTGCCTGAATAGTGGCTGCTGAAGACATTTGTAGATCTTGTCTTGTTGCATAAGAAATCCTTGTATATCTTGGATGCAATCCTTCATGTAGGATTTGTTCTTGGACCAGGATATTCATTGAAGGAAATCCTTGGTTATAAATTTTGGTTAAATTGAAACCAGGAGTAGGTTGGTGCATCAAGGTAGTAGGAGGACTTTTGCTAAGACAATTTGTGATAGTATTATCAGTACCTTTGATGTGTTCTACTGAAAAATTAAACTACTTAAAGCATGCTTGCCATCTAACATATTTACTGCGACCATCCTTCCGACCATGATCCCTTTCTTTAAAGGTCAAAAATCTATTACGATCGATAATTACAATAAAATGGGGCAAATGGAGAAGTTTTAGCATAAACTTCTCAAGACATTTCTTTACAGCATAGATATCTTTATCAGAAGAAATCCATTTTAAGACATCACTACTTAAAACTCCACTAGCGAATTCACAAATGAATTCTTTATTATCAACTATACAAACAAGTACTCCTCCTCATGCAGTATTAGAGGCATCAGTATAAACTTTCATTTGGTCAGATTTTGAGATATGAAGCTCTGGAAGTGAAGCAACTTTGGACTTGATCTTTTGAATGACTGTTGTGTGTTCTTCTTTCCAACAGAAAGCTTTTCTTTTCTGAAGAATTTCTTGGAGTATGAATTTGTCTTCACCAGAATTAGGATAAAAACTATTTAAACAGTTAAGCAATCCTAAAATTGCTTAAAGCTTAGACTTATCTAACTTCTCTAAAAAATTGATAACCTTTTCTTTTATATGTGGTTGTATCTGTAGTTTAGAATCGCAAATAACCATCTCGAAGAAATTGCATTCAGTTGTACATAACTAAATTTTTGTTTTTGACAATACAATTTCTGCATCTTATGCCAACTGAAAGAATTTGGAGAGATGAGTATAATGGTCAGTAAGAGATTTGCTGAAGATTAATATGTCATCAATATATACACACAAAAAGTTAGAAGTGCCTTGAAATATTTTATCCATATGTGCTTGATAATATGTTGGGGCATTCATCAAGCTGAAAGGCATTATTGTCCACTAAAAATGGTCAAAAGGGCAGCTGAATGTTGTCTTTTCCCTATTAGCTTCTTTGACTCTGATCTGATAAAAGCTAGATTTACAGTCGAACTGGGAGAAGTATTTACATGTTGCAACTTTATCCAATAGATAGCTTTTATCTAGAATTGGATATGAGAATCGTTGTATAATAGCATTTAATGGTCAATAATTAATGACCATTCTTTTCTTTCCTATTTTCTGCTCAGAATTTTTATTAACCATAAATGCATAGCAACAAAAAAGAGAAGTAGATTTTTCAATGAAGCCATTAACTTCCAGATCTTTGATATGTAGTTCCATATCTTTGTAATCATGTGCTGGAATTGGGATTTTCTTCCCAATCTTCATATGTTTTCCTTCGAGGATTTTAATATCCATCTCAGACATAGATTTAGATCAAAATTGTTGAGGCTTATCAGAATAGATAGTGGCTTTAATCTTTTCTCCTATTTCTTGGATCTTAGCTGAGATTACAGTCTCAGGTGTTTGAGTCATTGAACTGAAAAATTGCTCAGTGGCATAGATAAGGCAAGGAATTCTAAGCCTTTTATTTTCTATTGTGAACATGATACTTTTGTTGGTCAAACTATAGGGAGAGTATCTGTCAATAAAGGCACCACCTAATAGTATATCTACAGACATTCTATCTAAAGCAAAGAAATCAGCATGGAAGATTTTGTTTTATATCCAAAGGGTTTGCTGATGTTTATATTTGTTACAAATAAAACTGTTCCCTTGGACATCTAAGCTCTTATAAGCTAGTGTATCATCCAATGTCTTCCAATCATGGATGAGTTGTGATTTAGCAAAGGAGAGAGAATCTCCTATGTTAATCTATGCATCCACCAGTCTGCCATTGATTTCTAGTGTAATAAACTGGGCAAACTTTTCATTAATCAGTTGAGTTAAATAAGCTGGTTGTGGAATTTCTAAGGGAGAAATGCTAGTACATACCAGTTTTCGTCTCCTTGGATCCTGAACAATAGATTGTTTAGTGTAGATGTCTTCAATTTCTAGTTCTGCTTCTTATTCTTTTTGGATATTACTGCATTCACCTGAGCAGTAATCTTGGTCTGAGTAGAAAGAACTTTCTACTTCTTCATCCTCTTTTTTATCTTCGGTGGGTAGTAGCACATCCCACTGTGGCTCGATCTTTGATGCTGGTATTTCTCTTGGACTGTCTTTGTTGGTGAATTTATTTTTAATCCAAGAGTCACTGGACTTAAAAGAGCTCTGAAATTGCAAAGGAGGATGTTGAGGTCTTTGCAATGTTGGTGGCATTCTGGGCATCGAGGGCTGTCTCACTTTGGATGTACTTTCTCTTCTGGAGTATCCTCTGGTCCTTGGTCTTTTTGGTATTTCTTGGTGATGCCTAGACCAGATCCCATGTGCTTCATAATGTAGCTATGAATGATCATGGTGTCGAGGTTGATACCATGGGCGTTGCATGTTGGTTAGCGGTTGTTCCAAATCATTTGCTAATGATTCGAGAGCATCTACATCATCATTGTCTACTGAGTCTTCTTCGGGGAGATCATCTAGAATTGGTTCATAGATGTCATCTTGTAGGTAGAGATCTTCATCAAAATAAATAATATCCCACCACACTTCGTAGACTTGTATACAAACTTAGATTTTAGGAGTTCAAATTTCTTATATCCCTGTGAAGCTTTTATGGCTGGGGGTTTATATAGACTTTTCTTTTTCTAGGTTTTTTTTTGTAATTTCTATATCTGGATAATTAGTATTTGCTCATGAATGAAAGAAGGAAGTTCATAAGTGCCTTCTAATTCAGATTCATTCATAATTTCTATTGTAGAAGTTTTTCTAAATTTCATTGCGGAGAGATTTGAGGTCTGGTAAGCGAGTAAATTCTAGTAAGGAAAACAGAGGATGCAGAGATAAAAAGGCCTATGACAAATTTTTAAAATGGTTGGTGACTTGATGCAATAAACTTTCCCAAAGAATTTTTCAAAGCAGAGAACTCAAAAAGTCGAAGCAAGAAATTCTTACAAAACTTTTTTCTAAGGAAATACAGTAGATCTTCTTCTTTAACTGTATTTCCTTAGAAAAAATTTTTGTAAGAATTTCTTGCTTCGACTTTTTGAGTTCTCTGCTTTGAAAAATTCTTTGGGAAAGTTTATTGCATCGAGTCACCAGCTGTTTTTAAAATTTGTCATAGGCCTTTTTATCTCTGCATCCTCTATTTCACTTACTAGAATTTACTCGCTTACCAGACCTCAAATCTCTCTGCAATGAAATTTGGAAAAACTTATATAACTTCTACAGTAGAAATTATGAATGAATCTGAATTAGAAGGCACTTATGAACTCCCTTCTTTCATTCCTGAAGAAATATCTAATTGTCCAGACATAAAAATTACAGAAGAAAACCTTGAAAAAGAAAATAGTCTGTATAAATCCCCAGCCATAAAAGCTTCACAGGTATATAAGAAATATGAACTCTTAAAATCTAAGTTTGTATACAAGTCTACACAGCATGGTGGGATATTGTTGATTCTGATGAAGATCTCTACCTACAGGATGACATCTATGAACCAATTCTAGATGATCTCCTTGAAGAAGACTCAGCAGACAATGATGATGCAGATGCTCTCGAATCATTAGCTGATGATTTGGAACAACCACTAACCAACATGCAATGCCCATGGTATCGACCTCGACACCATGATCATTCACAGCTACATTATGAAGCACATGGGACCTGGTCTAGGCATCACCAAGAAATACTAGAAAGACTAAGGACCAGAGGATACTCCAGAGGAGAAAGTACATCCAGAGGGAGATAGCCCTCGATGCCCAGAATGCCACCAACATTGCAAAGACCTCAACATCCTTTTTTGCAATTTCAGAGCTCTTTCAAGCCCAGTGACTCTTGGATTAAAAATAAATTCACCAGCAAAGACAGTCTAAGAGAAATACCAGCATCAAAGATCAAGCCACAGTAGGATGTGCTACTGCCCATCGAAGATAAAGAAGAGGATGAAGAAGTAGAAATTTCTTTCTACTTAGACCAAGATTACTGCCCAGGTGAATGCAGTAATATCTAAGAAGAAGAAGAAGAACCAGAACCAGAAATTGAAGACATCTACACTGAATAATCTATTGTTCAGGATTCAGGGAGACAAAAACTGGTATGTACTAGCATTCCTCCCTTAGAAATTTTAAAACCAGCTTATTTAACTCAGCTGATTAATGAAAAGTTTGCTCAGTTTATTACACTAGAAATCAATGGTAGACTGGTAGATGCACAGATTGATAGAGAAGCTTCTCTCTCCTTTGCTAAATCACAACTCATCCATGATTGGAAGACATTGGATGATGCACTAGCTTATAAGAGCTTAGATGTCTAAGGGAATAGTTTTATTTGTAACAAATATAAACATCAACAAACCCTTCAGATATAAAACAAAGTCTTCCATGCTGATTTCTTTGCTTTAGATAGAATGCCTGTAGATATACTATTAGGCAGTGCCTTTATTGACAGATACTCTCCCTATGGTTCGACCACCAAGAGTATCATGTTCACAATAAAAAATGAAATGCTCAGAATTCCTCACCTTATCTATGCCACTGAGTAATTTCTCAGTTCAATGACTCAAACACCTGAGACTGTAATCCCAACTGAGATCCAAGAAATAGGAGAAAAGATTAAAGCCACTATTTGTTCTGATAACCCTTAGTAGTTTTGGTCTAAATATGTGCCTGAGATGGAAATTAAAATCCTCAAAGCAAAACATATGAAGATTGGGAAGAAAATCCCAATTCCAGCATAGGATTACAAAGATATGGAACTACAGATCAAAGATCTAGAAGTTAATGGCTTCATTGAAAAATCTACTTTTCCTTTTTATTGATATGCATTTATGGTTAATAAACATTCTGAGCAAAAAAGAGGAAAGAAAAGAATGGTCATTAATTATCAACCATTAAATTCTATTACATAGCCATTCCCATATCCAATTCTAGATAAAATCTATCTGTTGGAGAAAGTTACAACATGTAAATACTTCTCCTAGTTCGACTGTAAATCTGGCTTTTATCAAATCAGACTCAAAGAAGCTGATAGGGAAAAGACAACATTCAGCTGACCTTTTGGCCATTTTCAGTGGACAATAATGCCTTTCAGCTTGATGAATGCCCCAGCATATTATCAAGCACATATGGATAAAATCTTTCAAGGCACTTCTAACTTTTTGTGTGTATATATTGATGACATATTAATCTTCAGCAAATCTCTTACTGACCATTATACTCATCTCTCCAAATTCTTTCAGTTGGCATAAGATGCAGGAGTTGTATTGTCAAAAACAAAAATTTAGTTATGTACAATTGAATGTAATTTCCTCGGGATGGTTATCTGAGATTCTAAACTGCAGATACAGCCACATATAAAAGAAAAGGTTATCAATTTTTTAGAAAATCTAGATAAGTCTAAGCTTCAAGCATTTTTGGGATAGTTTAACTATTTAAATAGTTTTTATCCTAATTCTAGTGAAGACATATTCATACTCCAAGAACTTCTCCAGAAAAGAAAAGCTTTTTGTTGGAAGGAAGAACACACATCAGCCATTCAAAAGATCAAGTCCAAAGTTGCTTCACTTCCAGAGCTTCATATCCCAAAATCTAACCAAATGAAGGTTTATACTGATGCCTCCGATACTGCATGGGGAGGAGTACTTGTTTGTATAGTTGATAATAAATAATTCATTTGTGAATTCGCTAGTGGATTTTTCAGTGCTGATGTCTTAAAATGAATTTCTTCTGATAAAGAAATCTATGCTGTAAAGAAATGTCTTGAGAAGTTTATGCTAACACTTCTCTATTTGCCCCACTTTATTGTAATTACCGACTGTACTAGATTTCTGACCTTTAAAGAAAAGGATCATGGTTAGAAGGCTGGTCATAGTAAATATGTTAGATGGAAAGCATTCTCTAACCAGTTTAATTTTTTAGTAAAACACATCAAAAGTACTAATAATACTATCACAGATTGGCTTAGCAAAAGTCCTACTAACTTGATGCACCAACCTACTCCTGGTTTCAATTTAACCAAAATTTATAACCAAGGATTTCCTTTAATGAATATCGTGGTCCAAGAACAAATCCTACGTGGAGGGTTGCATCCAAGATATACAAGGATTTCTTATGCAGCAGTGCAAGATCTACAAATGTCTTCAGCAGCCACTATTCAAGCAAATCGCCACCAAAATTTTGTAGTCATCTATATTTAAAGATTGAATAGTGAATTCCTTTATCATCAATTCACTGAATTATTAAAACATCCATTATGGACATGGCTGATTAAAATCAGGTCTCTATTTAATGAACATCTGTACAGGTGGATTGCCAGGCATGGCCCACACCATATTCATGAAGAGGAGAACCATGATCAAGACACTATCATGCATACCATCATCCAAAGATAGCTGGAGTGGGAATATTAATTTTATATCACTCCATGATATCACGCATGTGAAGCTGGACCCCAGCACTGGCATCTTTCCATTACCTTCCAGCTCAGATGTCTTTTTGATCCAATCAGTGAAAATGACTTGCTGACTGAAGTGAAAGTAATGTTGGACCCACCTAACCAAACATCATCATCATCATCCAGTGCATCTAATAGCATTTTCATATAGATTAAATTTTACATTGTAAAGTATGATGGGACATGACACCACCTTAGCAGCAATTCTAGGTAGGACCTCCCAAAATACTATATATAGGCCTCTCCTCCATAGAGTTTGCATCAAAATTTTTTTGAGCTTTAGAAATCTAGTAGCCTTGTTTCAAGAGTATGCTCTTCTCTTTCCCTTTTCAAAGGATCTTGAGAATCAAAAATTAAACAAGTGATTGTAATAATTTTGTGTGATTAATAGTGTGAAGCCGTAGCCATTCGGCCCCTGCCTACTATCACGAATTTTCTGTAAACAAAGTTGATAAAGAAGGAGGCATCTACTGACGATAAAATATTTCTTCAGATAAACATCATACATAGCGATAGATGCCTGAATTCCTATACTATCTGGCACAATGGTGTTCTTGAAGATGACTTTGGACCTGATTATAGCATCCTTCAATGCAGTGATTGCCTTGGCATGACTCGTTAACCTGGATCTTAGATTATCCAGAGTTAACTAAGTATCTAAAATGTTATCCACAAAAGTCTTTGAGAATGTTTTTTTTTTAAATCCCTCTAAATCATACCTTTGAATCCTTGGATCATCTCTTCGATTGAGAGAAATCGATTATCCCTGGAAGTGAGGTCGCAAGGCAGTTCTTTCAGTCTATTCAATAGGCCTATGTCACTTTTCTCGCTAGCATCTTTGGAAGACTCAAGATCTTCAATCAGCTCTTTGAGTACCTAAATCCTGTATATCAGTGATTCCTTGATCTCAACATAGGAATCTTTGCTAGAAATAATGCCAATGGATATCAAGATTCTTTTCTTTAGATTCTTAATTTCCCTCCACTTGCTATGATATTTCTTTGTACTGTCAATGTCTTGAGAAATAAGTGAGATAAAGTCCTCTAGGTCTATCCTCACTTTCTTCATCTTGTTTGTCTTCTCAGCAACTTCTGTAAGGAAATTCCCTGAGTGTGCATCTTTTCAATGTAATCCTCTAGCACTTTCCCTTTCATATAGGTTTTCTCTGTCTTTTGAATGACAGGGTCGTCTATGGAAAAGGCCTCTAGGGTTGTTGCTTCAAGGGCAAGGGTGAATTTCCTGACTACTGCAGTCAATTGCTCTGCCTTGGCCTTATAATAATCTTTCATCTCCTTTTCTTTGTCAAATTTCTAGACCATGATGTCCATCGCAGAATATAAATTGCTCTTCGCACCTTCGTGAGTAATTTTTCCTAGTTCAACACGAGAAATGGAATAGCTGCTCATGTCAAAACCCTCAAGGGTTGCATCCTGCAAAGGTTTAGCTATTTCTATAAATTTGTGTCCTTTCTTCTCAACCAATTTTTAGAGGATCCTTAGTCTCTTAGGGGCCTTAGCTTTCACCAGCACTATCTTGCCAAAATCGAAGTCATCTGCAAAGATGGCTAGCTTCTTTCTTTTAGATGTAAAAGCTGACATCCAGGGAAGGAGAGAAGAAGTACCTATTGTGGCAATGATTTCTATAGCTGGTGTTATAGTGGTAATGTCTACACTTCTAGTGGTAACAGTGGTCGCGGTTGGAGTAACTAGTGAAACCGTATCAACCGCTGACTGATCAAAGGCGAAGCTTTCTCCTATATTGAAAGAAGGAGAAGAGAGGCTAGGGATGGAACCTGAGGAGTGAAGGACATCTCTAGAAGCACCTTGAGGATCACCAAACATGAATCTGGAAGGAGAGGTGGCTTTGGAAGAAGGAACACTGATAGAAGATAGAGGTGGTGGAGAGACATCTGTAAGTGGCTGTTCCCCTTCTTGGGAAGGTAGAGGCTCAGTTCCTCACTGTTCTAAGGACTTATCATCTATCTCTATTTGCTGAGCTACCTGTTCTTGGGAGCTTTGTTCTTCAACTCCCTTAGCCATCGATTCTGGCTCCTCGACAACCTTCAATTTCTTAGAAATAAAGATGATTCTAGGCTTGTGAGGCCTAGATGGAGAAGGAACATCACCTTTGTTCTTGGTCTTATTTTCTGTCTTCTTCCTCATTTTTGCTTAGAATTTAGCCTCCAATCCTGTAATAAACTCTTTCAGCATGATTCCTTTAGTTGTTAACCAATCATTGGTGTTATCCAATATTGGTTCAAATCTCTTCCTCAAAGAAGTTAATTCTTTTTGAGACCACTAAATTGGAGGAAGATGAGAGTCAGCAACCTTTTTAGCCAGGTACCTGCTGTTGATAATATTTTTGTCATCGACCAAATTAGAGGGAATATCTGCAAGCCCTAGATATTTGATCTGCTCCAGGGTCAGCCTATTGTAGTTTATTCTCTTGATTTCTTTGACTGTCCTCAGGTCTACCCAAATGTCTTCGATCATAGGCTCATGAAACTGAGTCTTTTTTATGATCATGTCTTTGACACCCCTGTAGTCAAAATTGTCCCTTATCTTGAACTATTTCATAGTAACCAATTGCATCTTTGTCTCCATGACCTTGGCTTTAGCTGCAGTCAAAATTGAGTATCTGCCAATTACGATCGAAAACTTGAAACCTGGCTTTTTCAGCTTCATTTGCCTAGTGTGTATGATAACTATTTGTCTACACAGCTGCATTAGGACTAACTTATCAAAATAAAATTTGGGGAGCATATAGGGATAGCCTTGGAAAAAGCCATCCTAAAAAGAGCAAAAGGAGGGAAATTTTAGGAACATGCAGCCACAGTCGTTGACGACCTTCCAGGCTTCATCAAATATTGTTTTTTGTTCGAGCTGAAGGTCGAAGAGGCATAAAAATACCGCAAAGAAGGTGTCATTTACCCTCCTAAAATGACGGATATATCCTTACAGTGTTAAATGAGGGTAATATGAGTAGACTAGGGTGGCCTTTCTGTCTCCTTCAGTTGTCAAACTTGGAAAGGTTTGCATTAAAGCCGCTATGTATACCAAGTATGAAGTCATATAGAACTTCGAAGTGGTTGATACCTTGGTCAGTTGCTCGTGAAGAGCGTTGTTGATCTGCTCACCCCAGAAGATGACTTGCTTCCCTTGGAGGATGATCTTGATGAAGGGATACATCCATTCGTGGAATTGTGAGGAAAATGGGAGACCTCGCACTCTGTTGAGAAGGGTAATCAAGTCACCAACTTCTTCAATGAAATCACTTCTTGGGAAATTATGTGGCCATCTAGACAAGTTGGTTATGGGGGCCTTAAGCCACATGTTAATCATTACCTTCTTTGCCCTCTCGGGATCTTTGTCATACTCCTTTTATGCCTCGACAAAGTAGATTCTCAATACTTCAGTAGCAAGAGGGCACATGAAGACTTTATTAATAAATTTAGGGTCCATCCAAATTATTACATTGCTACTGGCATCAGATACTGATCTGGTCTCTTTATTGTAGAACTAGGCGCACTGGAGGATGAACTCCGTATGATGTGTTGCTACCAAAAAAGAAGTAACCAGATGAATGTTGCTCTCGATGATTCTTTTCATTTTAGAGCTCAGGTTTGTTGCCTTAGTTCTGGTCATGAACTCGGCCATATCTACATGGCCAATCTCTATATCTCTAATGTCATCGATATTAGAGGTGATCGAGGCGATAAAAAAAATGCCCTGGTATCGGTACTTCATGGCCTTTGACTTATTCAGAGAAGCCTTAGTCATTGGAACTGGTCTCAGTTGAGTGGGTGCCGATGAACAAGAAACTTCAAGGGGGATTGCAATCATGATCATGTAACTAGGGAACAGTGGGCAAATTAGGGAATTCGCATGTTGGGTGATCATGACCAAAGAAGGGCACTTAACAGGGCTGGGTCGAAAACTGGGTCAAAAAATGAGGAGAAAAAGGGGATGAGGAGAAAAAATGAAAAAGATAAAAATTTCTCCAGAGTTGAAAAAAATTGGAAGAAAAATGCAAGGGCGGCAAAATTCACCGCCCAAGCATGCAGAATGGACTTGCATGCTCAAGCAGCGAATTTCACCACCCTTGCATGAAGGGGAGGAACAAAAAAGAGCACGGGCAGTGAATTTTGCCACCCATGTAGGTTTAGTGGGAAAGTGCAAGGGTGGTGAAATTCTCTGCTCGTGCACTTTTAGCCTGCATCAGTGGTGAATTTTGCCACCCATGCAGGTCAACAAGTGTGAACTTGCATCGGTGCCAAAATTTGTTGTTGATGCAAGTGATGGGTAGGTATGGTTAAGGTGGCAAAAATTTCCACCCATGTAGGTAAAACCAAGAGATCTACAGGAAAGGAGGGAGAGGAGGGCGAGAACTTCACCGCCTAAACATGGGGAAAGACAAAGCCAGCCAACGCTAGGGAGAGAGCGTGTGGCGAGAGAATAAGAGGGAGCGAGCCAATGAGTCTGGGGGAAAGAAATGAAAACCAAACATAAAATTGGAAACACAACTTGAAAGAGAGGAAAATAAAAGAAATAAATTCCAAATACAAGACTTACCTAGAAAACCACGTGCGTCACGAGCTCAAATCCACCAAAATGCACTTTTACCTGTTCACTGGATCATCTAGAGGCAGAAGGCAGGAGGAGGAAAGGAAGGAATGAATCAAAATGAGGTTAAAATTAGATTAAATGGGGTGAAAATTGACCCCAACTACTTAGCATGTGTGGCAATAAATGTCACACGTGAAAATTGAGATAGTGCAGGGTCGTCGAAATTCACCGCCCTTACACTAAAAAAGTGAAGGGACATGCAGGGGCAGTAAAATTCACTACTCCTACATGTGAGAGATGAAAAATGCATGGGTGGAAAAAATTACCACTCATGCACGTCCAAATGTAGGGGCGGCAAAATTTGTCGCTCCTGCATGTAGGGAGAAAAATGCACTATCGGCAAAAAATGTCGCCCGTGCACGAAAATAGAAGAAAAAATGCTGACTCTAAAAAAGCTAAATTTTTGTCTCTTAATCGCATCGAGACCATAATAACTTTCACATTTTAGGGAAAACGTAATGAAAAGATGTTATGAGCTTCGAACGGTGTCAGTTGAGCAAGAACGAGAATGAGAAAAACTCGTCTCAAAAATAGACTTAGAGAGATAAAGGGCAAAACAAACAAGTTTCGCAAGGGGTTGTTCCAAAAATGAGCTAAGCTAATTTTGAAAATAACACAGTCAAAGGACCTGGTGATTGCCAAAAAAGTAAGTACACCAAACATCTCTACACCTACTTCAACTTCACAAATCAGTCCTCCCCCTCCCAAAAACCAAAAGGATGAACTCCCATCCTCTCTTCTAAGTCCATCTCAGTCATTTGACATGATTGATCATGTCAAGAAATTCAAAATTCAAATGACTGAGTTTGAATCTATGTAAGCCAATCCTAAGCAATTGGACATTGGTGGAGAACTAGGTGTGGACTTGTTTGAG
Organism: Torreya grandis; assembly: GCA_037957365.1. Taxonomy (NCBI): domain Eukaryota; kingdom Viridiplantae; phylum Streptophyta; class Pinopsida; order Cupressales; family Taxaceae; genus Torreya; species Torreya grandis. The sequence continues at coordinate 3,528,618 of JARHVA010000564.1, forward strand.
CCAAAAATTATGGTCACCCAAACGTCAGTCCCTAGAGCTCAAATTTTGTTTGAGCCATCAGGTAGGGGTAATTACTTCTTGACCATAGAGGATGCTCATGTCTCAGCTGGTGAAAGTCATGTAGCTGGAAATCTAGTATTTGATCCAAACAAGACATCAAAAGAATTGGTAGGGTGCAATATAAATTAAGAAGGATCTTCCATCTTTAATGAAGAGAAATTTGATAGAAGATCAGCTTTTGATGATGCTTGGATCCTGGAATCTGATGGTAGTAATTCTTTCACTCATGTTGGATGTGGATCTCTGTTGCTCAGATTGAAGACTACTCAAGATGAAGAGATCAAACTCCTTCACACCAAAGGACATGTTGTGCTGATAGTTTGTCAGGAGTTTGAGGCTGACAATCAAAGCATGTGCTGGACTGAACCAGCAGAACAACAAGCTATGGTGGTGGACCATACTATTATACTTCAAAGTTAGCAAAAGGAACTCTTCTCCAAGAGAGCAAAGAGTTTTGGTTTTCAGTTTGAAGATCACGTCCTACCATGGGGCAAGAAGAAGAAAGAGCCAAGAGAAAGATGCAAAAAATTGGTTTCCTGGTGGAGAGTTCCATTCGCCCGTCACCGTTTCTGGGGATAAAATGGTTTCTTACTAGTTTATCAGGATGGAACACCATTTTCATTGTCTCAAAATGGGCGGCGTCTGAATCACTTCAATTCTTAAAGTGTTAGATAAGTTCACTTGTACATATGTACACTTGTATAGTCTTTGGCTCTATTTTTTGCTTTTTATTTTTTGGAGCCTTTCTTTTTGGGTAGCATGACTCCGTAGCCCAATGGCACACTTCAAGGCACTGGAGATTCTAGTTTCTACTCCCCTCAGCTGTTCCAAATTTTCAACTGAGGAAAGTTCCCCAACTAGAACCAACTGTTGTCCCCCAAAAATATCACTCATTTTTGGGACAACATTTGAAATATTTTGGTCTTATAGACCAAAATTGTCTCTTCCCTTTTTTAAATTTGTTCTTAGCATTCAAATTCCTCATTATTCAAGCTTCTCAAAAATATATGGACTCTATATGCTTGAATCTACAGACTCTGTAGGCTTGAATCTACAGACTCTGGAGGAAGAAAATCTATGGACTCTGCAGGCCAAGTTCTACGGGCTTCACAGGTTAATTTCTATAGACTCTACAAGAAAGAAGCAAGCTCTCAACACTTAGGTGAGTTCAACGAGTTCAAAAACCAATTGGTTCAACGTGCTTGGTGCAAAAGATCAAAAAGACTTAGCCAAATAACAAAGAATGAACCAATTGAACCATTGAACCGTTGAACCAAGGTTGGTTCAATTGGTTGGTTCAATTGGTAGGTTCAAGGGGCTGCCCCAAAGCCAAAGAGGAAAGTGCCCTTGTGGAGGGCAGGAAACATTAGTTTGAAGGTCAAAGAAAATATATAATTCCTTAAAATTTGTTCAAAGGCCCAAAAGAAACAATTCTTTCAGACTTTTTGTCCGATGGAAATGATTAAGTGAAGAAGGCCGAAGGAATTCACTCGAGAAGAAAGCCCAAAGAAATTGAAAGGAACAAATGGCCCAAGGAAAAGAAGCTTTATTTTGGACTTTTTGTCTAAAGGAAAAGCCCGACGAAAAAATCTCGAGAGCCAAAATCCCGCTGAAGAAGCAAGAACCCATCGGGAAAGTTGAAGCCTGAAGTCTGCCCAAGAAAATCCTGAAGGGTAGGTACCCTTGCCTGGGGAACTTGAAGATGCAGAAGAGAGCCTTCCAAAAAACTTAGACAAAGAAGGTTTTCAAAGAACAAGGATGGAACCGTTGAACCTTGAACCAAATGGTTAAACAGGTTCAACTGGTTCGAAGGTTCAATATTTCAGGGCCTCAGAGGGACTTAGAAAGATAAAGGAAGTAATGATTGAATGAGACACAGAATAAACCAATGAACTGATTGAACCTTGAACTGAAAGATTTCAAAGTTTAATGGTTCAAGGGCAGCCTTAGTCAAGGGAAAAAGTAGAAAATAGGTAGTTCAACAGATGGTTCAACCAAGGAGCGAGAAAGTGATTGAACCAAGAAGCGATGGAACAAAAGAGACATAATGAACCAATGAACTTTCATAGGTTCACAGGTTCAAGGTTCAACATGGTTCAATCAATTGGTGACCATTGACGGTCCTATGGATGTCAAATTTAAAGTAAATAAATATCTGTGGAAATTAAAATAAAGTGCATAATTTAAAGAACCAAGTGACTGACCAAAAAGATAGCCTGATAGCTCAAATCGTAGCAGGAAGAGACAAAGCTAGAAAAGACAAAAGCAAAAAGAGGGAAAATCCTGAAATATCTATGCAGAAGTAATTTTAGTAGGTGTAATAGTCCACTAATCAGGTATTTTGGCTTGCAAATTAAAGATACAGCCTATTTTTCCTTCCATGAAGTAAAGACAAAGGGACAGCTGAGTAGGCGTTAGAGGGGACAGACCAGAAAGTCTATACTAAGAAGAGACATATTAGAGGAATGGACATGCCATAGTTATGGCAATAAATTATTCCCATCATGGTCCCTCCAAACAAAAATTGAAGGCACATTGAAGACATTGACAACAGTATAGGCCATCCCATGGGAAAAAATGCCAAGCCTTGAGTAGTTGCTATAAGATTGTAATTTATCTCATTATTAAAGGAGATCTTCCCCTTACCAGAAGTGAAACTCTACCCAAATTGAAAGGCATTACTGAGACTTTGAGCTCAGATTGTAGTTCATATTTCTTTGATTGAATGAGAAAGCAAGTTACTTGCAGACTTTGTGCTATTATATCTTGTGCTACATATAGAGATTGTTCTTATGTCTGTCTTTTGAAAGCATTCTTTTTTATTTGATTTAACAAGAAAAACTAGTGGAGATGATAAGGAAGGTGTCCTAAAGCCAACTACTTTCAGACTTTGCGCTGTCATAGTTGTCTTCAGTGTGTGTTTTTCTTTTTTGTTTATATGTAAAAGACCTTGGGATGACTTTGTGACCTCATTGTCTTTCATATCTCCCTCCATGGCAGTCAAGGTGGATACTTTGTGCTACATCTTAGATTTTTGGTTACTTTGGACCCAGTTACCAGTCACTTGTTACCAAAAAGAGTCCTGATGTTTGCAAGAATAAGCACTTCTGAAAGAAGAAAAGTGCCTTCTATTGCTTCACCAAGATTTCTACTATCCAAGAAGGGATCTGGCTCTTGGCTAAATGTTACTTTTGAAAGAATAGAAGTGCCTTCACCAATCACCCTAGATTTATCCTCTGTTTGTTAGCATCATCTCTGAAAAAAGAGAGATGGATGGTTCATTCCACCCCTGTGTCTTACTTTCTGCTTATATATAGTATATAACACTACATATTTAATAGGGAAGCTCCCCTTGATAAGAGGAGAGATTTTTCCCCTTTGGATGTGGTAAACCTGCAACATTGGATGACCAATCTCCCTATGTTGTGGTGATAGGAACTATTTTGATCACCAGTTAGCTGGCTGACAAAATATTCACCCAACAATATACACCATTAAAATTTTTCCTATCCAAAAGGCATCATAAAATGAAATCTAAGTCAAATTTGAAGAAAATAGATTAAAAAAAATGGGAATATAAAAAAGAGAGACGTGATCATCTAGCATTGATATTCGTCAATGGGATTATTGTCATCAAATTATGCACCCTAAGATACTCTATGAAGTTCCTACAATTTGATACAACATTGAATCATCTCTCAAGTTTGTGAGAACTTTTAAGAGAGATGAATCTCTAGTATTATGAGGGCTAGCTCCCTAGATTTTCTTTGGAATGCTTATAAACTATTCTAATGCTTGTTTATGGAAAAAGGGTTAGAAGTTTGCATGAAAAATAAACTATACTAAAGAGGTGATTCAACAAGAGACATCCCACAAACTATCATACTTCTGTTAAATAAAAAAGATTTCTAAGACAAAATCTAAGCCTTAAAGGATCCTAACATAAGTGATTCAATGTGAAGGTAACATACATGAGATAATCAACAAGACAACTAGTCTAGGGGCAGGTTGCATACCATAGAGACAATAACTTGCTTGAAGAGGAGCCTAGTATCCTAACTACACTTTACATGACCTGTTAGATCATAACTCTTGCTTAAACATGAAGGATAAAGGAAGAAATAATGATATTATCACCGACATTCACTATTCATCTCTCTCAAACTTAGACAAAGATGTTCATAACTCATAATTTAGACTTGCATTCAATGTTCAAAATAAAATTACAATGTTATTCTAGTAGGGCTTCACCATACTAGATGTGGTATTAGTTTACAATAGCCAAAATGGCTCATACTTATAGCAATTGGAAAGAAAGAGGGGAAAAACAAGTCGAAGAGACACAAGGACATGTGTCCAAAGGTGGAAACTAGTTACAATGCATGTAGGTGAAGTGTAAGAGGAGTTAGAAACTAATGTGCATATGTATCCATTCCAAACAATCATCCTCTTCCAAAATTGGTGTATCATCTCTTCAAGCACCTTCCATGAAACTGCCTTCATCATTGGTCTTCATTGGGTATTGCAAAGTTGACTAGGGAAAAGTGTCTCTTTTGCACTAATAAAAGAAAGTTACAAGGAATCCTCTCCCTACATTAGAAGTTTTTCAAATCATTTGTATTCTCTTTCACAAGAAGATCATCATTTATCACTGTGATGACTCCTTTTTAGACCTTTCTTGACACTTGGCCTTAACATCTCCTTATGGTTTTGAGTTCCCTTGTGCATTTTTTGAGGCTTTTTAAAGTGATAAAGCTCTACTGATGGATTCCATAGTTATATTGATGGAGTCTGTAGTTATACTAATGAAGTCCATAGTTTTTCTAGAGGCTTCAACATCTCTGCACTAGGCCTAGTGGCTTTGGATCCTCTTTCATGGATTTATCATACCTAGGCTTGTTCCAACACCTTAGGAGCCTTCATTCATGTTTTTCCATGTTTATCCAAGATTTCCCCAACTTGTGTCTGCAACCACTTCAACCCTAACCTTCAATTTCTTCCATTTTCTCTCTTTTACAAGTTTTAATCTCTAAAAGTGGCCTATCTATGAGACAAAATAGAGATTATTGGCCCTTCATTTTCATCACTTTTTAATAGACATGAGTATTCATTAGGTCATGAGGACCCCTTATACCAAATTTCAGCTCTTAACGCCTCCATTTACCCCTCCAACTAGCATGAAACTCAAAACTAACTTTTGAAGGTGACTGCATGTAAGTTGAGGGTGAAATTGGCCTTTTTGACCTCATAAGTGGAGAAATTTGATAGATTTGCCTTTATTTCTCTATCTCCTCATATTATTTGAGGTTCCTATCATTATATTCAAGCCCTGGAGATTCTCACTTGGCCTTGTGGAGACACTTGACCTTTTAATTGTCTTCATCCCACTTGCAGTTGTGTGTTCTTGACACTTTAAAGGTTGGATCTAGGTTGTTTTTGCATGTAAGAGTCATATTAGTGCCTTTCAAGGACATATAATAGCCAAAAAACACTCATTTTCCCTTTAAAAGCCATCCTTGTCTCCTAGGAGTTCATTACCCTCATCAAAGTGTGACCTTCTTTGCCAATTGCAAATTTTTTACACTCCTCTATACACCTGGGATGTACTTTTAGCTGAGATGAGATGTAACATCTAGACTAGAGTTATTTTAAATGCATATATAACCTCATTTGGGGTAGAGAACACTGTTTAGATACCATTCAAGTCACCACTCCCTTTTTCATGTCTTTTTTTAACTTCTTCATTGATATAGGCTTGCTTCAACACTTGTATGGAATGGTGATTGGCATAAGGTAGCTGAGGGTGAAATTTTGGGAAATCCATGTGTATGTGTTCATTGAATACTTCTAAACATCCAAACTTACTCCACTTACTACCCCCATGTATCTACACATGCCTCAAGGACTAAACCACATTGCCAATTTATCCTCCTTGTAGGCCACCTGTAGATGTATTAACTCCATCTGAGCTTTGAACTTGTTGTAGCTTCTAATGTGAAATTACCTTCTACATGCTACCTTGACAATACGCCTATATTCATTGGAGATCCTTCTTAGACTTGCTCAAATGAACACATCACCCTTTTTCAATGAAATACAAGCTTTGGAAGGTAGTTGGGACCTCCAAATGGATAATTGACGAGGTTTTGAATGAGGTGAAATCCTACTTCAGAGAAACTAAGGTTACTTTGCCCCAAAATGGAAACATAACCCTTCACATTTATATTGATTTGAAGCTTGTATGAGCAATGGTGATCCTTCTTCTCAAACTGTTGAGAGAATATTGATATGGCTATGGTGAAGAAAAGCCTTGACCATCTAGCTTTGTTGTGGCTGAGTGTTCATTTCCTCATATCTCCTGCTACAATAACATGGAAACTAAAAGTTGGGAAACAAATAAAATTGCTTTCAAAATAACAAATGTCTCCATGCATTTTGCTATACCAATATGGTTTTCATGTTTATCTCAACACTTCACGAGCTCTGTTAGGATATGAAACATCAAAACAAAGGTGTATGATCTCTTGAAACCATGGAAACATCACCCTCATCCACAAAATCAAAAAACACTCCTTTGAAGATCCAAAAGGAAACATGGAAGTGCCATAGTGCTCCACACATGCCAATTGGGTGGGGACAAGGTTGGATGTGGTGAGGAAGATATGTTGACCCTCATGAAGTGATTCCACCAATCAGATCGTATGGACCACCTTAGCAGAAGAGGAAACCTATAGGTTATGGGAAATGATAAATAAAATGAAGTGGATAACTTATAAGAGATAGTTCATAAAGCTTAGCCCACCAATCTCTGAACTCCTACTATGAAAATGAAAGTCAACTCATGTAATATCCTCCCCCAGAGGCATTGGACCTGAAAATCTTCCAGTTGACTGTACCAAGTACAAATTTATGAACTTCAGAATGCTTTCCAAGAGAGCGATGGAGAGATGGGAAGGTTTTGAGCCATTTTTGGTGTTTCCAAAGCTGGAGAAACATAGGGATGGGTCAGAGAAGCTGAAGTCTCACACTCCAACCTTTCCAAATGTACCACTCTTCCTCATAGGATGTACAAGTGCCTAAAACCTTTTATTTCTTTAGGAAAATTGCTTCTTTTTTGAATATTTTACCAATTTGTCAGCTAAAACAATTACTAGAAGTTAGAATTGACACATATGAGGTGAAATCATCTTTTGAATCTTGCAAAAATCCCAAGAAATCTATGCAAGACATTAAATGCACTATTTTGGCTATTGAAAAGACCTTAGAGAGACTTGAAATGACTTGTGGGGCCAAATTGACCATGGTTATACTATTACAAGCATGAATTAACACTAAAATATTTATGAAAGACCCTTTAATAGAAATTTTTTCTATATAGGTTGACCCAAATTGACTATAAAATCAATTTGATCAACAAAATATATGGTGATATAATAAAGAAAAAAATCCTTAGTGGAGATAAGACACTCTAATTAAGTGGCCAAGGCTAAGAAATTGTTTACATCAAAGACCTACAGAACCCCACCAAGAAAGCATAATCGTTAACAAGTGAAGTATAATTATCATCCCATGAAGGCTAAATGCATAAAAATAAAAATGAATTCTAACTTCCCACAACATGTTCTCTGTTCTTCAAGATCACTTACAGAGTTGTCATTTTACTATGAGAATTGAGTATTTGCATGAGAAAGTAGGTGTAACCAGGTTGTAAGATATATATGAGTAATGAAAGACCTTCTACCCCATAATACTAACCTACCATACCTAAATGAACCTCAAATCTATCATGAGGCTAACATTGAACTTTGAGCTTTCATTATGATAAGGGGTGTGCCAAAATAAGATTGTGTATTTTAGTGTGATATGAATTTTAAGATATAATTTGCCTTTTAACATTGCCTTTTCTTATAATATGGATTTTGACTCTTTTGGATTTTTATATTTTTCTTCTCCATGCAAATTTGTAAAAACCAAAAAATGGGTGCTAAATATTACTAACACAAGAAAGCACACATCTTGATACTAGAGAGGAAACCCTAAAAAATAAGATGCCTATAGATTCCTAGATTTGCACCATATATAGGTCAATATAGTCAAAAAGGATGTAGGCTAATGCAAAACTATATCAACTAGGCCGATATAATATAACTAATAAGGGAAAGACTCAAAATTATATCGATTGAGTCGATACAATATAGGGAAATATAGGCATTAAACACATTGTATGGGCTTGGCCGATATGGTATGAATACAAGGTGGTTAGAAAAACTAAACATAAAGAAGACATAAAGGTAATATAGATAAATATTCAAAATAGGCCAGACTGATAGAAATGAAGGTATGATAAAATAGTAAGCAACCATCTCTCACAAAGTACTATGATTTGATCACACCCCATTCCTAGTGCACTCCTTAGGGCATGCACTCAAAAAAATTGAAGCATCGACAAGCCCCTACAATAGAAATTATTCGTAAAGTGATAAAATTAAAAATATTAGGTGTATATGGCTTACATATCTAATTTATTTATGCACATGTGTTTCACAATATACACGAGTGGGTTATATGACATGCAAGTTATATATGACATGGACATAAAAATGTAGGACACTCTTATATCCAAATGCTACCCTTCCTACATGGGGGAATGCCTACATGGCATCTTGGTAAATTCACACATGTTACATATTTATATGATAATTTCATTGATCATATTTAACTATTTACACTATTTTTACATGACTTTCTCTTATATATATTATTAAGAGCGCATATTTTGTGGATATTATACTTTACTATGTGTGATGATTGAATACATTGATTTTATAGACTAGCATTGCTTGTTATACACATTTTTAATGTTGTTATGTGTTACATGGTGTGATCCTTGATTATGTATTGCATTGTGTGACTCTTACTCTACATTTATTAAGTGTAAAATATGTGACTTTTACTCTACATGACATTGAGTGTACTCTTTATGACTCTTACTTTGTATGAAAGTGAGTTTCATTATGTGACTCCTCCTCTGTATGACTCCTAGTCTACATGGCATTGAGTGTTCACTCTTTGATTCCCTCTATATGACTCTTAGTCTATGTTGATGAGACCATAACATGTTTCATTTATATCAATTAGTAATGCCACTTTATTTTCCTAAAATTAATTATTAAAGTGGATTCAAATGTAGTTTCAAAATCATATGCTTGTTTAGAGTTAAATATAGGATACATATTTGGTTTATTTTATAGAAGTCATTGGAATCTAAATTGTTGATGTTTTCTAATGATTTTTTAGAAATAGATGTCAAATCTTGTATATGTAGATCATAATGACTCATCCATGCAAATAGTAGAGTTGAGATCATCAATGGGCAGTTTATAAAGTAGCTCTGGAGTCCTATAGGAGCTCTAGAGTTTCATACGTTACTTATTTATGAGATGTACTATAGCTCCCGATATAAATAATAGATCTAGAGACCGGGTTTGGAGATCATCGATAACTTTGGAGATGCACAATAGTCCTATAGGTAGTGCCTGAGTTCCTATAGGTAGTTCATGTGTGTGTGTGTGTGTATTGAGTGCCCATACAAACTAGCTCTAGATATTAACTCTAAATATCAATAGGAAGTAGCTCTAGAGTTCATCAGTCCAGCTCTAGAGGTCACTAGTCCAACTTTATAGATGCATAAAACTTGATCCAAAGATGCATAAAATTAGCTTCAGAGTCTATTAGTCCAAAATTTCCATATGAGAAGACCCAATAAATAATGAAAGGTTGTTTTGGGATAAGTTTTATAATTTATTCTCTCCAACAAAATATAATTTTTTGAAAACTAAAATTGATCACACTAGATTCTCTCCAATAAACTAGAATATAGTGGATTTGTGAATCGAGCACTTCCCACTATTTTCTCCTTGAATAATGGGAATTAATAATATTATCCAAATAATGTATGAACCTAATTTTTTATATTATTATCCTAGAATAAGAATTAGTTACAACTTGATTTTTTAGGTTGTTGGTACTAATTAAGAAGTTTTTGAAGTTGTATTATAAATACAACCTTATCATTCATAATTGTTATCATTGAAATTGCCATAAGACTAGACTAATTATTAAATATTGTAATAGTTGGATTGAATAAAGCATTTGACTTTCAAAAAAAATGATTGATTTCTTCTAGTCCTATTTCAAATGTGGATCAAAGGCCCATTCAACCTAAGGAAGAAGGATAAACTTTACGGTATTTCTAGATGAGATTTATTAGTGTTTTTTTTATTTCTAAATTTTTATTTTATTCTTAAAATATCATATAATCTGCAAACTAATTGAATCCATATACAAATAATTATTTAGTTTCATTTGATACAAGTGTGTTTCCCTTTATGCAATTTGTGTTTCAATTCATGTAAATATCAATTCTACATGTGTTTTCCATTTTGTAAAGTGTGTTTGAATTATGTATTTTAAATTCCTGCAAAGCATGTTTTAAATTCTACAAGTTCAATTCTTCCAATTAGATTAGATTTGTTTTGTTTATAATTAATAAGAAATATTAGTTGAAAGCCTTCTTGTCCCTATTGCATGTAGGCTTCGGACACCAACCTTGGATTGATATTATTATTAAATAAAGAGGATTGATGACCCTCATCATATGTGGATTTGAATCTTTTTTGTGTGAATCTTACTCTATGTGACTTTAACTTGTTTTCTGTGTGACTCTTATTCTATGTTACTTTGACTATTTCTCTATGTGATTCTTATTTTGAGTGAGATCGTGTGTTATCATGTGTGTTTCTATGATTGATTGTGTATGTCATGGCCACGGCATTGAGTGTGACTTTGTGTGGACACATCTACGATTTTTTGTTGAGCTTGTAGTGTCATGATTCATATCACACATCCTTATACTAATGTGATATGCCATGATACATATCATGCATCTTATATGTGGCTTATTACTCGGTGCTTTTATAATCATTACTATGATAACTATTATTACATGCATCATTGTTGTATCTACTTGATATGACACTCATGTGCCTTAACATTCATGTTTCATATATGCTTTGGCAATATCATCTTCCTATAATGACATAATCTAACCATGTTAACACATGTTTTGCATGCTTACATATTTTATATATAAAGTGATGTGTATAACTCCTTTATTTTGAGATGATTAATTCGCAAGCTACATCCCTCACCTTAAAAGGGAGCATATACAATAAACTTCTCTTAGAGACTCAGTTCTATTGAGCATGTTCATTGATGTTAGAGTTGTCATTGATGTCCAAGGTGCATGATGTCATGATAAATTAATGACAAAGAGGATAGTTTTATGGATTGGAAGATGTATGGCATGAGTGTAGAGCATTGAAGACCAAGAGGATGTTATGAGAGGTTCATAGATCCTTTGGTGAGACTATGAAGATCTAATTTGTCTTTTGGAGAGAGAAAAATTGCATATTCCTCGCTTAGAATAATTAGACCATCACTACATGTCATCATGGTATGAATGAGCCATTCGATTTGTGCATTTATTATATGTACCTAAAAATTCAAATGTGGTCAAAAGATGTCATAGAGATGATGCCATATGTGCCAAGAACATGCCCTCCAAATTTGGTGTCTTGAAAATTTGTCTATATCAAATTATAAGCTTTCCAAGTTGGTCTACAAACTAGATATGTACCAGAGCCCATCAAATTTATGTCTTGGGAAATAGCTATTGGTTTTCATATATATGACTGTTGGACTTCAAACTAAGTATGCTTGCCAAAGAGACCAATGAATAAAGAATTGTTTGCAGAGGCTAATATATTGAGAATTTTGGTGTGGTGTTAAAGGGAGATTTGTTCTACAAAGTGAGAGAAACAACCTCCAGATGGTTTCTTATCATAAATTTTTGTACAACTACCTTTATTTCAGGTCAAAGTTAGAGGTGTTGACTATAATAAAAACCAAAAAAGTCAGTGAGCAAACAAATGCATGTAAAGACCAAAATATTGAGAATTTTGGCATGGTATCAAAATAAAAGATGAACTATACTCTTTAATGAACAACCTCTAAATTAAATTTCTCCATGAAATTCCATAAAAGTGAATTTATTTCTTGTCCAAGTTAACCATTACAGACTATGATAGAAACTCAATAAACCAAGTTTGAGTAGAATAATTTTAGAACTCATTTAGAGTGTTTAGATTGTTGTTTTAAACATTAGGAGATGTTATTAACTCATTTAATATCTATTCCATGCATTGAATGATATTTTGGAACATGTTTTTGTGTAATAAAAACATCAAACAACATGATTGTACCTTGAAGGCTTGTATAATGGCAGACAAGGTTTGGTTGAAGAGTTGCTTAGTGTTTTTAATCATCAAAGGTGAGTACTTTAAATGTTTGAAAATTATATTAAGGTATTAAAGTCACTGTAGGAATGTTATACATGATTATTTGAGGTGATATAAATAAATAACTAAGTAAAACACAGACTGCCAAAAATATGAGGATTTTAAGACTCAGTATGACAACAACCCTTAGTAAATGGTTTCATGAAGAAGATGGACTTGTAATGGATTATGGATCTCAGAGGACATAAGATGGATTGTTTTCATAGTGTTCTAAAATGTATATAATAATTTAAGGGTGTGGATTGCAAGTATGTGCATAGGTTTATGTCTAAAGAAAGATAGATTGAATAGAGACATATAGAAAGATATGTTGAGTTGTTGAGCTAAAAGATTCACTAATGAGCTAATGTGGAGGTTGTTGGGCTTACACAATAACCAGCATCAGTCAGAACCAACTGACATCGGTTAGGGGTCGATCGGCATCGATCATCTTCAGACTGACACTGACTTCTGTGTGTTTCCAAAATTGTTATTTTTAAGAGAACAGATTTGAACCTTTGATTTAAGAGGTGGATCTAAGGGTGGTGAATGCATGGCTCATGAACCCTAGTGTTGTAGTATTCTATATAGTAGGGTTAGATCCTCATAGCATATACAATTCAATAATTGAGTTGATTGTAATTGATTGAGAGAGAGAGAGAGAGAACTCTTAAGGGAGAATTACTATACATCTGCAAGGTGTGAGGAGAGAGATTTCTTCATTGTATTTCCTTTCAAAAGAGTTTAATACAGAAAAGTTGTTTCTTGTATCTCCTATTATTTGCTATTTCAGATTTCTAGTTACTTATTACTTCTAGTTTCAATTATGTGTTTAGTTGCTTATACAAAAGTAATCAATTATACTCTAAGATCCTAACAACTGGTATCATAGCATGTTAGTGTTTGTTGATTATAGAATTCACTCACAGGGGTTTCTGATTGAGTGGGAGCAAAGCAATGGCAGAAGAAAGTAAACTAAGAATAGAGAAATTTAATGGCAAGAATTATCAATTATGGAGGATGCAGATTGAAAATTATTTGTATCAGAAAGATCTGTATTTATCATTGGGTGGGGTTTCAAGGAAGCCCACAGATATGGAAGATGAAGAATGGAATGTTCTTGATAGAAAGGCTCTGGATCTATAAGGTTGAGCCTGGCAGCTTCTGTGTTTTCCAACTTATCATAGGAAAAGACAATGGTAGAGTTAATGGATACTTTGGCAAATTTATATGAAAAACCCTCAACTTTGAATAAGGTATATCTTATGAAGCAATTATTTAATTTGCAAATGCAGGAAGGTGGATCTGTATCTAGTCATCTTAATGATTTCCATACAATAGTAAATCAATTAAATTCAGTCAAAATAATTTTTGATGATGAAATTAAGGCTCTCTTAATCTTATGCTCTTTACCTAAAAGTTGGCATAGTTTGGTAATGGTAGTTAGTAATACTGCATCTGCTTCAAATATCTTAAAAGTTGATGATGTTGTTAGTGTAATCTTGAATGAAAAAATTTGCAAGAAAAACACAGGGGAAACATCAGGTAATGCTTTAAGTGTTGAAAGTAGGGGAAGGCAAAGAGAGAAGGGCAAGCAAGGGAAATCAAGGTCAAAGATAGGAAGTAGATCCAAATCTATAAATGGAATAATAACCTGCTGGAATTGTGAAAAGAAAGGGCATGTAAAGAAAGATTGTTGGTTGAAGGATAACAAAGAAAATCAGCATGAAGGTAATAAAGAAGCAAAAGTTGTAGGTATTGTTGCACAAGATGCTCTTATATTTTATTTGGATAATAAAGTAGAATTATGGGTTTTAGATTCTAGTGCCTCTTTCCATGCAACTCTAAATAGAGAATTTTTCAATGATTATGTCCATGGAGATTTTGGAAAAGTTTATTTAGGGGATGACGAGCCTTGTAAAATTGTTGGAAAAGGAAAAGTGCAACTGAAATTGTAGAATGAGAACACATGTGTGTTGAAGGATGTCATGCATGTACCCATCCTGAAGAGGAATCTAATTTTTGCAGGAAAGTTGGGTGATGAGGGTTGCACAGTAACTCTCATAGCTAAATCTTGGAAAGTTTCCAAGGGTGCACTTGTATTAGTAAAAGGTAAGAGAGTAGGTACACTTTATCTATCTACTTGTATTACTGATTATTCTCCTTCTATTTTATCTACTTTAGATGTAGATGCAAAGTTGTGGCACTGTAGGCTTGGTCACATGAGTGAGAAGGGAATGAACGTTCTTAAGTCAAAAGGTAATCTTTCAGATTTGAAAACCATAGATCTAGATTTCTGTGAGCATTGTATTTTTGGGAAACAGGAGAAAGTGAGGTTTCTCAAAACTGGATCAACAAAGAAGAAGCACAAGTTAGAACTTGTTCACACAGACGTGTGGGGACCAGCTCAGGTAGCTTCTATTGGAGGATCACAGTATTATGTTTCTTTCATTGATGATGCTACAAGAAAGGTATGGGTTTATTGCATAAAGAGGAAATTTGATGTTTTTGACACATTTAAGAAATAGAAAGTTTTGGTTGAGAATGAAATAGGTTTGAGATTGAAGTGCCTTAGATCTGACAATGGTGGTGAGTACTGCAGCAATAAATTCAACAGTTACTGTTCTATGAGTGGAATACATAGGGAAAGGATGGTTCCAAAGACACCTCAACAAAATGGAGTTGTTGAAAGGATGAATAGAACAATAATGGAGCGTGCACGGAGTATGAGTTTGCATGCTGGTTTGCCCTTACAATTTTGGCTAGAAGCTATAGATACTACAGTTTACCTAATTAACAAAGGACCTTCTACTGCACTGGATGGTGAAATTCCAGAAGAGGCTTGGACAAGTAAAAAGGTAGATCTTTCATTTCTCAAAGTTTTTGGTTCTAAAGATTTTATGCACATTGATAAAGAAAATAGAAAGAAGCTAGATGTTAAATCTATGCGGTGCACTTTCATTGGTTATGGTTTTGGAGATTTCAGATTCTGATTATGGAATTTAGAAACTATCAAAATTATTGGAAGCCATGATGTAGTTTTCAATGAGAAGGTGATGTACAGTGATTAGCTGAAGACGCTGAATAATTTTGAGTAGCTCAATCTTGATTTGGAAGAGGTTATGATCCAAAATGAGCTCGTGGGTAAAAATCATCACTCACAGAAAAACACAAAGACCAATGTCGATCAGGTAGAGATTGACGTTGGTTAGGGGGAAATTGATATCGATCAGGTGGAAATTGGCATCGATCAGGAGGAATCGACATCAATCGGGTGCAGACCGGCATCGATCAAAGATGACCGAGATCGGTCATTGTCAAAAGAAAATTTGGGCAGACAGTAAGCTATAAATGAGTCTCAAATGCCCATAAGGAGGTCTAAAAGGATAAGTAAACCTCTAATTTGTTATTCCCTTATTTATACTACTTGTTGCTCACTGATGGTGGAGAACCAGAAAGTTTTGATGAGGCAATGCAGGTAAAATCCAGGAAATAGTGGAAGCATGGCATGAATGAAGAAATTGATTCCTTGGAGAAGAACCATATGTGGGATTTGGTTGAGTTACCAGCCAAAAAGAAAGCACTGAAAAAAAAATGGGTATATAGGTTAAAGCAAGGAGAGAATGGACAAATGAGACATAAGGCCAGGTTGGTAGTAAAGGGATTTGCATAGAAACCAGGGATTGATTTTGGTGAATTTTTTTCTCCTGTAGTAAATATGACTTCTATTCGGACTATATTGTCTTTAGTTGCTATTAAAAATTTGCATCTTGAGCAGCTTGATGTTAAGATAGCATTTCTTC
Organism: Torreya grandis; assembly: GCA_037957365.1. Taxonomy (NCBI): domain Eukaryota; kingdom Viridiplantae; phylum Streptophyta; class Pinopsida; order Cupressales; family Taxaceae; genus Torreya; species Torreya grandis. The sequence continues at coordinate 3,544,879 of JARHVA010000564.1, forward strand.
ATAGAGATTTGGATGAAAAGATATATATGGATCAACCAGAAGGTTTTGAGGTCAAAGGTAAGGAGAAACTTGTGTGCAGGTTGAAGAAAAGCTTATATGGTCTTAAGTAAGCTCCAAGACAATGGTATTTGAGGTTTGACAGGTTTATGATAGAGCATGGCTTTAGTAAATGTCAATCTAACCATTGTGTTTATTTTAATAGATTGGATAATGGTAGCTATATTATCCTATTACTGTATGTAGATGATATGCTTGTTGCAGGTTCACACATGCAGGAAATTACTGAGCTTAAGGTAAAATTAGCTCACACGTTTGCCATGAAGGATTTAGGAGTAGCAAATAAAATCCTTGGCATGAGTATTAAGAGAGACAGAAAAAATCACAGTTTGATTTTGTCTCAAGAGAATTATGTGAATAAGGTGTTGGAGAGGTTCAATATGCAAGATGCAAAATCGGTAAGCACACCTATCACTAGACACTTCAAGTTGAGCAAAGAACAGTGTCCTAAATCATATGATGAGGTTGAGTACATGAGTAGAGTTCCATATGCTTCAGCAGTTGAGAGCTTGATGTATGCAATGGTATGTACTAGACCAAATGTTGCTCAAGCAGTGGGAGTTGTCAGCAAGTTTATGGCCAATGTAGGAAAGGAACACTGGAAAGTAGTTCAGTGGATTCTTAGATATCTGAGAAGGACCGGCAGTAGGCATTTATGCTATGGACAGTCAAATACTTCTCTACATGGGTATGTAGATTCGGATATGGCAGGTTACTTGGATGGTAGGAGAAGCACCACAGGATATGTGTTCGCTATTGGTGGAATGACTGTTAGTTGAATTTCAAAGTTGCAGAAGGTTGTTGCCTTGTCTACTATAGAGGCAAAATACATTGCAGCCACAGAGGCTAACAAGAAAATGATTTGGATGACTCGGTTCATGGAAGAGTTGGAAAAGGAGCAAGAGAGTTGCAGATTGTATAGTGATACTCAAAGTGCAATTCATTTGGAAAAGAATTCAGCCTTTCATTCAAGAACCAAACATATATAGCTTAGGTACCACTTCATTAGACAGGTATTGGAGGATGGTTAGTTGAAGCTGGAAAAGATCTATATGGAAAAGAACCCCGTTGATAGGTTAACAAAGCCAGTAACAAAAGAGAAGTTGAATCTTCATTCAACTTTTGTTGGTCTTCAAGATTGAACTTGAAGAGGGAGAAACAAGCCAGAGATGTTTAGAGGATGTTGTTGTACAAGTACAGGTGCAGTTGTTTTTCTCCAAGTGGGAGATTGTTGAGTTGTAGAGATAAAAGCTTCACTAATGAGCTAATGTGGAGGTTGTTGGGCTTACATAGTAATCAACATCGATCAAAACCAACTGACATCAGTTAGGGGTCGACTGGCATTGATCAAAACCAACCGACATCGGTCATCTTCAAACCAACACCGACTTCTATGCGTTTCTAGAATTGTTATTTTTAGGAGAACAGATTTGAGCCTTTGATTTAAGAGGTGGATCTAAGGGTGGTGAATGCATGGCTCATGAACCCTAGTGTTGTAATATTCTATATAATAGGGTTAGATCCTCATAGCATGCACAATTCAGTAATTGAGTTTATTGTAATTGATTGAGAGAGAAAGAACTCTTGAGGGAGAATTATTATACATCTACGAGGTGTGAGGAGAGAGAGATTTCTTCATTGTGTTTCCTTTCAGAAGAGTTTAATATAGATTGGTTGTTTCTTGTATCTCCTATTATTTGTTGTTTTTGATTTCTAGTTACTTATTACTTCTGGTTTCAATTTTGTGTTTAGTTGCTTATACAAAAGTAATCAATTGTACTCTAAGATCTTAACAAGATAGATTGGTCTGTAAGACCAATGTGAATTATAGAACAATATTGTATATGAGAATATGGTTGATATATGGATCATAGTGAAGTAGATGTGAGTCCATAATGAAACATCATCAATACATCACAATATTCTAATGGTCTGTTGGTCTAACATTCTTGACAATGAACTATATGCAAACATGGATGTTGTATGCTAAGGTCTAATGGGCATATATCAAGTTATAGTGATGAGTTGGAGGCCATTTTCCATAATTTAAAGTATATAATGCACATGGTGTTATTGTTTTGACTTGTATATCCTATTTTTGCTTTATATAAGGCTTGACAGTTAGTGTAATAGGTTAGAACATTGAATTCAAAATGGCTTGTCTGGTTGAGTAAGGACTATGAGAGAGAAGGTCAACAAATTGGTTTTCAAGACTAATAGTTTTCATTATATCTTGTGATATTTTTTATCAATTTTTCTCTAAAGATGTTATATATCATGTTCATGCAATTAAATCCCTTGAGTATGTTTAAGCAGGTGTCAGAAGTTCATGTTTCCTTGATTGTGTTTTGAAGCCAGTTGGCAATTCAGAGTATGCATCTTATAGAGAAGGGCTTGAGCATGTATACCTTTAATTGAAGCATATAGTAAAATTTGTGATGACCCTGAGGTCATGAGGTTTCTGTAGATATGATTTTTTACCATGGTTGTGTATAAAAAATGTTTTTATGCTTTAGTTGTTTAAGACTGATGTTATGTGTATGTATAGGCCTAATGTGAATAGTATTTTGAGAAAAGGTTCAAGTGATGGTTGGACCTAAAAGGTATTGTGGACATAAAGTGAAACTAGATAAGGTCTATTTGATTTGAATTTGAGGTGTCTCTATTGTATGAGAAGTTTATAAGTGTTCCAAGGAAGGCCAAGTGTAATGTGTGACTAAGAAGGCCTAATAGGTCTCCATGAGACCTAAAAAAGGAATGTAGCCTATTAAACTGTGGCCAACCTAATGTATTGGTTGATTCATGATTGGAACATGTTATATAACCTATTTTAAGGGTAATTCAAGTATGCAATTATGCATGGCTAACGAAAGTATGTGAGAGCAAGTGACTTGTATAAAAGCAAAGCTAATTAGGCCTATTTGAGTGAGTTAGAGAAGTGTGTAAGCAAGTAAAAGATCATGAAGAGGAGTAGGAGGAGGTCATGTGGACCATCATAGGGATGTCATGAATATTATATAGAAGGTTTGCATATGAAGGTTAGTACCTATGTTAACTAATCAAGGTGATAGAGGGCTTATTGAGCAATGACAAATTTATTTGGGTGAGAAGTAGTTTTGAATGTGATCATATGTGTCAAGTAGCAGACCATGAGGGTAGATTGTGAGTAAGAGAAATTTCATGAGGAGAGGAGTATATTATAAGTCTATGAGTTTGTCATAGATGAGCATAGGTGTATTAGAGACCTGAATATGTTGATAAACCCATGATGAGGTAGCCGATGTATAGAGAGAGTAGATAGAAGATTGAGTATGGCATTGATGTCATAGAGAGAAGAAGAATGAGAGAGAATAAAAAAATACCATCATTAGGTGTTGATAAACATCAAGGAAAAGTTGGATAAATCCTTGGTGGTTGAGTGAGTGCTGAGTCATCATAAGTGTTGATTGAGTGTGTGTTTGATCAATAAGGCGGTTGGTGCCTTCTAGCAAGTTAGTGCTTGTTAATGAAATTAATCCATTATTTGGTTGAGCTGAAGGCTCAAAAATGTGTAGAGCACAATATTTTCAGTCAGTTAATCAACATTTTATTTTGCAAAAGATTATTACATATATAGGAATAATATCTCCTATAAATTAAGAGATTGTTCGAACTAACAATCTCACAATAATCTCCCCACTCCTACATACATGAGTTAGTTATATAACTCACTATTCATGTACATACAAAATATATATATATATATATATATATATATATATATATATATATATATATATATATATATATATATATATATATAAGTTGTTACAACCAACTTATTTATCTCATGGTGAAATACTAATCACCGTGGGAACTCTAATTTTTCCAAATTCTCTCCCTTAAAGATCACATGAGGTAAGAAAGGACAACTACATCACTATATTGCCCTCCCACAAAATTGACATGTAAATGTCGAGTTCGTCTGAAAATACATCCATTACATAATATAACAAATTTATAATGGAGAGGAGATTTTATTACATCTATATTTTATTAAAATTTTCATTTGCCTATCGACATAAACTTTATTTAAAAAAATTGACAAACATATTTTATTGGACTTGACACAAAATTCTAAAAACAACTTTTAGACAAAACATAAACCTGGATGACAAAAAAATAAATATTTAAAACTTAATAATAATAATAATAATAATAATAAATTAAAACAATAAAAAAATCTTATTAAAAAATATAAAAAATAATAAAACAATATATATAAAAAAATGAAAACTTTAACATTAAACTCATAAATTAAAAAAGAGTGAACATAAAAACTAAATAAATAAACCTTTTTTTTTTAAAATGACACACAAATCTAAATATTAAAAAATATATATATATATATATATATATATATATATATATATATATATATATATATATATATATATATATATATATATATTTAAAAAAAAATACCACACAAAATAAAAAATAAAACTCAAAAACTTAATACATATTAAAAAAGTAAATCATAAATTATTTATAAAAAATCATGTATTTAACTAACACGATATTAAACCGAAAAGTAAAAATCTAAATCCATAAAAATATAAAATAAACTAAACATTAAAACCTCTATTTAATAAAGTAAACCCACATTAAAACAAAATCTAATTAAAAAAATTATATCCAAAATCTCCTTTCAAATAACAAAATCAAGAATTGACAAAGAGTATGGTTCAGCTTTTGTGGTGGTGACTCAACAATAAAGAAGGTGGGCTTGCTATTGGTAGTTGACTCTTCAAGTGGCATTGCTCCCCACAGGTCTTCAAAGGTTCCCCCTATAAAAAATAGTCAAAAAAGAACTGCTTACCAATATCAATACAAAGAGTACAGTTCTAAAAAATTAACATAAAAACCTAAAAATAAAAGCTTTTAAAAAAAATATTAAAAAAAACACCACTAAAAAATATGGTTTTGTTGATGTTTTTTTATGCAGGGGTGGGTAGAATTGGAGGATCTCGGTGGAGGCGAAGATAAATCATTAATGCCAAGCCAAGGTTTTTGTTGAGTTAGATACAACCATCATTTGATGGAGACCATATCACCAAAGGAGAGACCAAGTCTACTGCAAAGAGATGAGAGAAATTCTGAGATGTATTATGTTCCAAAAGAAATATTCTTCTTTACTTCTATTCTCCTTCCTTTACAATTTTTATTTTTTAGAAATCTCATTGATGCCTTATTTTGCATGTAAAATTACTCTAATAATTTTTAGAATTTTTCAAAACCATTTATGGGTTTTCTTCTCTTGTTATTCAACTTTTCATAGAAATTTGAATCATCAAAATTAGTTAATAAATGAAAAAGATATGATGATATTCGTGAGTCTATTTCAATATATATATATATATATATATATATATATATATATATATATATATATATATATATATATATATATATATGCATACATAAAACTGAATCACAAAAAATAGACTATAATTTAGTCACTCATACAAATGATAACATATCTACACATTGTTTACATTGCCCTTTTGTTATCAGTATGAATGAAAACCCTTTCAAATGATAAGAATTTTGCACATGGTTTGCATTGCTCAGTCTTGTTACAGATAAGACTTGAATTTGTAGAGAGGTCCCATAAGAAGAACCCGCTCTGATACCAAATAAAGAGATTAATCCATTATTTGGTAGAGTTGAAGGCTCAATAATGTGCAGAGCACAATATTTTCAGTCAGTCAATCAACATTTTATTTTGCAAAAGACTATTACATATGTAGGTATAATATCTCCTATAAATTAAGAGATTGTTCCAACTACCAATATCACAATAATTTATCCACTCCTAAATACATGAGTTAGTTATATAACTCACTATTCACGTACATATAATATAATATGTCAATATATATGTTGTTATAACTAACTTATTTACCTCATGGTGAAATACTAATCACCATAGGAATTCTAATTTTCCAACACTAGTTAAAGCCAAGTCAGTGCTTGGTGAATTAGGGGTTGGTGTTCAGCTAAAGATAGATTCATTACTTTATAGGAATGTTTGTCTATAATTTGTTTCAGTGGGTTTTATTCCCTATAAGGGTTTCCCACTTATATGATGTGTTATGGTTGTTTATGCATTGCTTTAGTTGATTAATGTTTTCTTCATGTTTATGTCCATTGGGTTGATATTGCTTGATGAATGGTAATGAATGAATGATGAAGTGAAAGTGAAAGAGTATTAAAGACACTAATTTACTCACCCCACCCCCCTCATTGATTATGATTCCAACAATTGGTATCAGAGCTTGGTCCGATGGAACAAGCCTAACACTTGAAAGGTGATCCTATAAGCACAAAAAGGCTAAACAATTAAAGAAAGAGAATCAAGAATTGAAATCAGTGGCCAAATAAGATAAGAATATCATCAAGGATATCAAGAGTTAGCTAAAGGATGTAAAGGAAATTATGAATTCAAAAGAGGAAGAATGTTCTAAGTTGAAATCTGAGTTGAGTTTCTTGAAGGCGGAGGTTGAATAAGCCAATGTCAAGTTGAAGTCTTTTGAATAAAGTAATGTGGTTCTCAAGGTTAGTAACAAAGAGTCATCTCAAGTCAAGAAGGGTGATAGTCACTCTAGTGAGATCAAGAAGGAAAAAGGCAATAGGAGGGCAAATCAAGTTAGGCAACCCAATACATTTAGATGTTCAAGCTCACTTCATAGTCAATGCTTTGTGTGCCATAGGTTTGGTCATAGAACAAATGACTTCATAATGGCCTCAAGGAATGAGTTGTCATGGGATCATGGAAGGAACAATCAGAGAAAAGGTAAGTTAAATAATGTTATTTGCTATAGTTGTCATAGTATGGGACATATTACTAGATTCTATCTTAGAGTGCATAAGAAGGGTCCAACATGGACATGGAGAGCAAAAATAGTTAAAACTAGTAATATTCAACCTATCAGTGAAGATGGTGTGATTGTAGTAGAACAAGGATCAAATAGGAAAAAATTACAATAACATGTTTCATTAGCATCTATTGAAAGTACTCTAAAAGGTAAGATGACAACAAAAGTTGAAAAGATAAGCAAAGAGCAAAAGGATGATATCAAGCCTAGCTGGGTGTTGAAGGAATAATGATAACCAAGGAAGAGAGAAGGAACATGGATATCTGGGAATCTCCTGAGTATGTATATTTCTATAGCCTTATGGAGTGGGGTGTCTATGTTATGCTTCATGGAGACACTTATCAGCAAATAGAAATAAGTGTGAAGGCCATCAATCAAGTTATACATGGAGTTGAGTCACCAAATTTGGTGATTAGTTGTGAAATGTTGATATCCTAGCATTGAAAGAGGATTTTTGGGTTAGAGATTCCATACAAGTATGGATCCATTATAAAAAATTTGGGGACTTGGAGACCTAATTAGGTCTAATTGGAGGGCTAGTTTGTGAAGGAGCTACCATGCAAAAAAAGAGTTGAGAGCTTAAATTTGGTATACATGAGGGGGCATATAAAGAGCCCTAGATATGAAATTTAAAGTTTTTTAGATCAATACATAAAAATATATGGCCTATTTTACAAACATCAAGGGCTATAAGGAAGCCTAGTGGACCTAGTGCACAAAAATATAAAAAATAAAAATAAATGCAAAGTTGAAGAATAAGAGGTCAAGTAAATCAGTATGAAGCATGATAAAAGTATGGTGGATCTTGAGCAAGGAAATGAAGATGGATATTATCCATCCTTATGTTTGCAGATGAGATGGCTTCAATATGTATAAAGGTATGTAATGATTCATATGTTTCATGGAAACATGCATAGTATGATTAAATGTGTGAGTCTATTGGGGATGCTTTGAAAGTCTGGATGGTGAATGCATATGTTGTGAAGACTCAACATAGAACACAATGAGATACAAAGATCCTTAGTTGAGCTCCGAATATCTATGTAAGTAGCTCCAAAGATGCTCCATTGAGCTATGAAGATGTTTTGTTAAAGCTCTGAAGATCCACCCATGCAGCTCTGAAGATGTTCTAACAAAGCTCAGAAGATGTTTTGATGAAGCTTTGAAGATCTATCCAGGCATGCTCTAAATATGCCTAGTTGCACTCTAAATATATTATATAAGGAACATGAAATTCATGTGAGTAAGGTGTATAAGCATCAAGGAGTGGTTCAAGGTTAGTTGTCAAGCTTCAAGTGTTTGACAAGTCTAGTCATGACATTAGTCATTGCATGAAGAGACCTTATGAGAAGGTATGAGCTTGGTAGCCTAGTGAGATGAATACAAAGAGGAATAAGATTTTGTATCATTAAGAAAAACAAAGAGGTATGATGCTATGGTGTGCTAATGGATCAAGGTATACATCAAGTTGGTTGATAGTATATTTTAAACTCAATATCAGTCATGTCAAGAACAAGTAGTGTTGGGAAATAAACCAGAAGCACACAATTTGATTACCAAACCAAGCAACTTAATATGCGGAAATTAACCAGATTCACCAAGTAACTAGAATTCAGAGTAACACATGATATGAGAGACAATACACAAATTGTATTAACACTTTATACAGAAAAGAATACAATAAAGAAGATGCCACTTCTTCTCCACCACCTTACAGAGGTTTCCCACACCTCAAGTGAACAGTAATTCTTCTCCCCAAAGCTCTCCCTCTCAGGTCCCAACACCCAACTCAAAATACAGAGTTGGTGTTCACCTCATGTGCTCCACGCACACCACAAGTGCTACACGCACTCCACAAGTACTCCACGTACTCCACAAGTACTCAAGGTACTTCAAGTAGATCTCCCATGAACCTGCAATAACCTGCACTTCAACAGACCATACTTATGGAAGGAACTCCCTTGCCTTCCTCTCTGCTCTATCCGAGTACACACCTGTACTCCAAGTAGATCCTGCCTGATACTGCTCCCTGTTGTGTTGCTGTCTATATGATCTTGCACCCCTACAAATCAAACACGGTTCTGCTCACCTGTGAACCTTGACCTTGCACACACATACACCTGCAGATTAACGATCTTACTTACCATGTAGATCACTCTACACCCTGAAGAACCCTTGTCCTTGCCTCACCAAGTCCTTATGATTCTCCAACCAGTACCAAGCTTGGCACTGATAGGGAACTAGGAGGAGCACCCTTACTCACTTCACACACAGAAGGAGCAAACTTTGCTCAACTCAAACTAGAACACTTGTCCAATACAACCATGAGTCTATTATATAGATCTCATCCAAACAATAATTAGACATCTAATTACGATAATTAGATCCGCAACTCTCAGTCTAAAAATAGCGCTATTCATGCAAACACTTGGTTCGTTAGCTAACTGCCCGTAATTAGCTCGCAGTCGAACCACACAGGTGATCGACGTCGGTCCCTGTCCGCCTGGGGGTCACCGACGCCGGCCGATCCATGACCGACATCGATTGCTTCCTTGTCTAATAATGCCAACGTCGGTTGGCCAGACCAAACGCCAGTCTCCGTGACACTTCTGCAACTCTCCTGCAACCTCCTCCATGTCTGCATCAGTGAAGCTTTTAGCTCCACAACCTAACAATCTCCCACTTGGAGATAAATAGCTGCACTGTACCTGTACCTGTACTCCATCTGATCTGTTTCCTGGTTTGTATCCCTCTTCAAGATCAATCCTGAAGACAACCCACCACACAACCTGTGATGTACCTCCTGTCATCCGAGTACCCTGCCACATCCGAACCTACAAACACATGTAGTGAAGCCCTGACCCTGCATAACACAAATCCCTGCTGCTGGTCCCTCTCAAGTACCTGAGAATCCACTTCCCCGAATTGGCTCCTAACTCTCTGATAGCTCCCACTGCATGGGAATACTCAGGTCTATCCCAGACCTCATGTGATTTCGGACACTGTACCTATCCAGCCCTTAGTGTGCTCTGGCTCTGCATCCTGAACCTCGCCAACACCTGATTCACATTAGCTCCCACTTGAGACAAAATCAACCTGTGATCTCCATGTCTCCCATGTCAAAGAATTCCGCTGCTCCAAACTCCTCATGACATGACACTAAACTAATCTTACCCTTAGCTCAGCGAAACCCTGTATGTACAAACCTGCTAGCTAGCAAATATACCATCCACATACAGAAATAGAATGATGTTGCAATCACCATCCCCCTGGTAAGTCAAATCACAGTAGTTACCCTGACATTGACTGAAGCCATGCTCCGTCCTCCACCTGTCAAAACCTGTACCACTGTCCTGCAGCTCCACAAGACCATATAACCTAGTCTTCCGTCTCACCTATCCGTTCTCTCTATTCTTCTACTAAGGTATCCATTCATCTCTGTGCTTCCATCCAGCTGGCAATCCTACCAAAAACACCTGTTTGGTTCTCCTCCAAGGAATCACATCCTCATCCATGCCAAGCTCACACCTGTTGCCTGGATCCTTCCTGCTCTACAATCAGCAACAAGTATAAAGAAGAGGAACAACGAATTTGAGGGCCTACTTACGTCTTCAGTCCTCCGTATGGGTGTTAAATACTCCTTGACAGCTCGCTGTCCACCCAAAATCCGTTACAGTGACCGACCTCGGTCACCCCACAGTCTGCATCCGACCGACGTCGGTTCCCATGCGTCTGTCCCTGACTACCGACCCTGCGGTGTCCCTGCTGCCGACGTCGGTCCTATGACCGACATCGGTCTTACATACTGCCAACGTCGGTCCCCTGACCGACGTCGGTCTTACCTTGCCCGACATCACCGGCTTTGGTCTGCACATGACCGACATCGGCACCTGTCTGTTCGACGCTGGTTCCTCCTGACCGACATCGGTACCTGTGTTCGCCTGTGAGTGATGACTTTTTACCTGCGAGCTTCTTTGAATCAAAACCCATGTCCAAACTGCCCTGCTCAGAAGTATCCAGCACCATCCACTGGGTTCTGTCTGCCATCTCCTCCAAGAACACCAAGGCTTTCCAGTTCTTAAGCCTGTCAAATATATCTGTCTTCCGCTTAAGAACATGCATCTCCTTCCTGCTCATGTGACCAAGCCTACGAAGCCACGTCTCTGCAACAAAAGAAGAATCAGTAATATAAACAAGTAGATAAAGGGTACCTATTTTCTTACCACCAGCTAATTCAAGTGCATCCGCTGTGAGAGTTCTTGTGCATCTCTCATCACCCAATCTTTCTAAAGAAATTAGCCATATCTCCAAACCTGGGACCTGCATGACCTTCATCAACACCTGTGTGTTGGCCGCCTGCAATTTTAGCTTCACTTCCCCTTTACCAATTCTTTGGCAAGGCTTACCAGCTCCTCTACCTAGGGCTGCATGGAAAGAGGCAACCGAATCTTTTATCCAAGATTCAACTTTATCCAAGAAACCTCCCAGAGCATCCTGTGCAACAACACCTGCTACATCTGCTTCTTCAGTTTCTTCATGCTGATCTGCTACCAACCAACAATAATCTTTTACCTGCTCTTTCTTTCCATAGGACCGTGAGTAACCATCTGTGCTTTTCAACTCCTCCATTCTTAGCTTACTTTCATCTGCCATTGCTCTACTCCCACTCAATCAGAAACTCCTGAGAGTGCCCTGTAACCAAACACAAAACCTGCTTCCTGTAACCTTAGCTCTGATACCACATGTTGGGAAATAAACCAGAAGCACACAATTTGATTACCAAACCAAGCAACTTAATATGCGGAAATTAACCAGATTCACCAAGTAACTAGAATTCAGAGTAACACATGATATGAGAGACAATACACAAATTGTATTAACACTTTATACAGAAAAGAATACAATAAAGAAGATGCCACTTCTTCTCCACCACCTTACAGAGGTTTCCCACACCTCAAGTGAACAGTAATTCTTCTCCCCAAAGCTCTCCCTCTCAGGTCCCAACACCCAACTCAAAATACAGAGTTGGTGTTCACCTCCTGTGCTCCACGCACACCACAAGTGCTACACGCACTCCACAAGTACTCCACGTACTCCACAAGTACTCAAGGTACTTCAAGTAGATCTCCCATGAACCTGCAATAACCTGCACTTCAACAGACCATACTTATGGAAGGAACTCCCTTGCCTTCCTCTCTGCTCTATCCGAGTACACACCTGTACTCCAAGTAGATCCTGCCTGATACTACTCCCTGTTGTGTTGCTGTCTATATGATCCTACACCCCTACAAATCAAACACGGTTCTGCTCACCTGTGAACCTTGACCTTGCACACACATACACCTGCAGATTAACGATCTTACTTACCATGTAGATCACTCTACACCCTGAAGAACCCTTGTCCTTGCCTCACCAAGTCCTTATGATTCTCCAACCAGTACCAAGCTTGGCACTGATAGGGAACTAGGAGGAGCACCCTTACTCACTTCACACACAGAAGGAGCAAACTTTGCTCAACTCAAACTAGAACACTTGTCCAATACAACCATGAGTCTATTATATAGATCTCATCCAAACAATAATTAGACATCTAATTACAATAATTAGATCCGCAGCTCTCAGTCTAAAAATAGCGCTATTCATGCAAACACTTGGTTCATTAGCTAACTGCCCGTAATTAGCTCGCAATCGAACCACACAGGCGACCGACGTCGGTCCCTGTCCGCCTGGGGGTCGCCGACGCCGGCCGATCCATGACCGACGTCGGTTGCTTCCTTGTCTAATACTGCCGACGTCGGTTGGCCAGACCAAACGCCAGTCTCCGTGACACTTCTGCAACTCTCCTGCAACCTCCTCCATGTCTGCATCAGTGAAGCTTTTAGCTCCACAACCTAACAAGTAGATGGAGATGATCATGGGGATAGGGGGAGCCTATAAATGATGCTTCAGGTATGTGTGGGCATGGTTTGTTAAGATCAAGTCCAAATATCAATTGGCAGCTTATGGAAAACCCTTTGTCATTAATGTCAAAAGGGGGAAGATCAAAATGAAGGAGGAGTTCAGATTAGTAAGAAGACATTTTGAGAGTGATTTTTCCATCAATGACAAGGGGTAGATTTTTTAGCATGTTAATTAATGGTAGAGTTGTCATTGATGTCCAAGGTGCATGATGTCATGATGCATTAATTACAAAGAGGTCATTTTTATGGATTGGAGGATGTATGGTATGAGTATAGAGCATTGAGGACCAAGATGATGTTATGAGGGGTTCATATATCCTTTGGTGAGATTCTGAAGATCCAATTTGTCCTTTGAAGAGAATAAACTGCACATTCTTAGCTTAGAAGAACTAGACCATCATTGCATGTCATCAAGGTATGAATGAACTAGTCAGTTTATGCATTTATTATATGTACTTAAAAATTCAAATGTGGTCAAAAAGTGACATAGAGATGATGTCATATGTGTCAATAACATGCCCTCTAAATTTGGTGTCTTGACAAGTTATACATATCAATTTATAAGCTTCCCAAGTTGGTCCATAGACTGAATACATGCTAGAGCCTGTCAAATTTATGTCTCAAGGAATAGTTGTTGGTTTTCAAATATATGACCATTGGAGTTCAAACTGAGTATGCTTGCCAAAGAGACTAGTGAGTAAATAATTATTTGTAGAGGCCAATATATTGATAATTTTGGTATGATTTAAAAGGAAACTTTATTATATAAAGTGAGAGGAACAATCTCCAAATGATTTCTTTTCATAAATATTTGTACAACTACTTTTATTATAGGTCAAAATCAAAAGTGTTGACTGTGGTAAAAACCAAAGAAACCAGTGAGCAAAGAAATGCACGTAGAGACCAAGATATTGAGAATGTTGGAATGGTATAAAAATAAAAGATGAAGTAGACTCATTTATGAACAACTTCCAAGTGTAATTTATCTATCAATTTTCATAAAATTTAATTTATCTCTTGTCTAAGTTGACCATTAAAGACTGATAAAACTCAATAAACCCGGTTTGAGTAAAATGGTTTTAAAACTCATTTGAAATGCTTGGATTTCTATTTTAAGCATTGATATATGTGTTTAAATCATTAAAGATATATTACATGCATTGATTGAGATTTTTTAACATGTTTTTATGTAATAAAAACATCAAACAACATGAATGTGCCTTGAAAGTTTGAATAATGGTAGACAAGGTTTGGTTGCACAGTTGTTTAGTGTTATTAAACATTAAAGGTGAGTACTTTAAATGTTTGGAAATTATCTTAAGGTCTTAAAGAAATTTTAGGTATGTTATACATGATTATCTGAATTTATATAAACAAATAACTAATCAAAACATAGACTGGCATAAATATGAGGGTTTTAAGACTTAGTATGACAACAAATGTTAGTAGATGGTTTCATGAAGAAGATGGACTTACAATGGATTATGGATATTAGAGGAAATTAGATGGATTTTTTTCATAGTTATATATATTGGAGATCATTATTGAAGAGTTTGGAATGAAATTCTAAGCACAGGGTTATGTCTAAAACCCTGATATGGAACAGAGACATATGGAAAGATAGATTGGTCTACATGACCATTATGAACAATAAAGCAATATTATCTATGAGAATATAGTTGACATGTGGATCATAGTGAATTATATGTGAGTCCATAATGAAACATCATAAATATATCACAATATTATAATGTTCTATTGTTCTAACATTCTTGACAGTGAACTATATACAAACATGAATGTTGTATGCTAAGGTCTAGTGGGCATATAACAAGTTACAATGATGAGTTGGAGGATATTTTTCATGAGTTTAATTATGTAATTCACATGGTGTTTTTTTTTTGACTTTTATGTCCTATCCATGCTTTATATAAGTCTTGGAAGTCAGTTTAAGAGGTTGGAACATTGAAACCAAAATGGCTTGTTTCGCTGAGTAAGGACTATGAGAGAGGTTAACAAATTAATTTGTAATATCAATAGTTACCATTAGATATTATGATATTTTTTATGTAGGTTTCTCTAAGGATGCTATAATATAATTTTCATGCATTTAAATCCCTTTAGTATACTCAAATATGTGCCAGAAGTTCATGTTTCCTTTGTTGTGTTTTGAAGCCAGTGGGTAGTTAAGAGTAAGCATCTTGTAAAGAAGAGTTTGAGCCTGTATACCTTGAATTAAAGCATCTAATAAAGTTTTTTATGACCCTGAGGTCATGTTTTTTTTGTATATGTGATTTTTTTTCATTTTTCTATGTCAAAATTGTGTTTATGCTTCAATTGTTCAAGACAGATTTTTTGTGTATGCACAAGCCTAGTGTGAACAATATTTTGAGAAAAGGTTCAATTGATGGTTGGACCTAAAAGGTGTTTTGAAACTAAATTTAAGTTGTATAAGGTATATTTTAGTTTAATTTTATGTGTTTCTATTTTATGATAAGTTTGGAAGTGTTCCAAGGAAGACCAAGTGTAATGTGTGACTAAGGAGGCCTAATAGGTCTCAATGAGACCTAAAGAAGGAATGTAGCCTGTTAAGCTATATCCAACCTAATGTATTCATTGATTCATGATTATAACATGTTATATGACCTATTTTAAGGGTAATTAAAGTATGCAAGTTTGTATGTCCAACCAAGGTGTGTGAGAGCAAGTGACTTGTATAAAAGAAAGGCTAATTGGGCCTATTTGAGTGAGTTAGAGAAGTAACTGTGCCAATGAATAAAAGAGAACAAAGAGGAGTAGTATGAGGTCATATGGACCATCATATGGATTTCATTAATATAATATAATAGGTCTACATATAAATATAAATACCTATGTGAACCAATCAAGGTGATAGAGGGCTTATTGAGCAATGATAGATTTGCTTGGGTAGAGGTAGTTTTGAATGTGATCATGAGTGTTAAGGAGTAAACCATGAGGGTAGACTATGATTAATAGAACCTTCATGAGGAGAGGAGTATATTATAAGTCTATGAGGTTGTCATAGATGATCAGAGGTGTATTAGATACCTAAATATATATATAAGACCATGATGAGGTAGCTGATGTATAGAGGAAGTAAATAGAAGATTGAGTATGGCATTGATGTCATAGAGAGTAGAAAAGAGAGAGAGAATAGAAGAATACCATCATCAGGTGTTGATAAGCATCAATTAAAATGTGGAAAAATCATTGGTGGCTGAGTAGGTGCTGAGTCATCATAAGTGTTAATTGAGTGGGTGCTTGATCAACAAGGGGGTTGATGCCTCTTAGTAAGTTGGTGCTTAGTGAATTGGGGGTTGGTGCTCCTTGCTAGGTTTGTGCTCAGTTAAAGATTGATTCATTGATTTATAGGACTATTTTTCCAAGCTTCATTTCAATGGGTTTTATTTCCCATAAGGGTTTCCCACTTATATAATGTGTTATAGTTGTTTATGTAATGTTTTGGTTAATTAATGCTTTCTTCATGCTTATGTACATTGGGTTGATATTGCTTGATGAATGGTAATTAATTAATGATGAAATGAAATTGAAATAGTATTAAGGACACTAATTCATCGTCCTGTCCCCTGGCCCCCCTCCCCTACTCAATGATTGTGCTTCTAACAAGTCCTTCATGGATAGATAATTCAAATATTGGATCAAATTACATAACATAAATTTACACAAATTAATTCATAATGGCATAGATTGACATAAATTGACACATATTTGGGGTCATATGCAAGGCATATGTGGATATTATATAAGATTATATAGAGTGATAATTCACAAATACTATGACATTCTTACACATGTTTTATGGCTCAAATAACATAGTTATCAGGCAAGATAAATTCAGTGATAGATTGTGTCATTATATACTTATATTTACTTAAATTTAGTTACGCATGCTTAGATATACTCAAGGATACACATAATCTGAATTTAAAATTTACTTGTATCAGTTGGTTCATACTACTCATGTTTACTCGTGTTTACTCATATTTACTCAAATATACTCAAATATAATTACATTTAATGATAGATTATGTCATTTTATATTCATATTTACTTAGATTTATCATAACCTTTTTTTACTCCATTCTCATAAAATTGTAATGAGTAGTATCATTGAGGTTCTATGTATCCCAAATTTATAATCACTTCTTCATCTCCAATGAGAGTTGGGGCATCTATTTTCTCAACTCATGGACATTGGCATCTACTTGGGGAATAACCACCCTATTCTCCAATGACTTCAAATGAAAAATTAGTTTGCATACCTATAGGTGTATTCATTAATTGATTTTTAAATTTAAAATGTTTCAATTATTACTTCAAATTTACTATCGTAAGTGGACACTGACTCCTACATGTTTCATTGCAAGTTTTACATGGAGTAAGCTCAATACTCAGGACATACTTAAAGACATAAAATGTGGTTACACTCAAGTACCAAATTTATTACTCTATCCTTTTAATCTATAATTTTCAATAATAAATTAAAAGGGGGGTATTTATAGACACATAAATTTGGTATTACAAACTTAACAATGTTAGATTTGACCAATCCTTAACTTACATGACTTGTGTGTACACAATGAAATATTTCTCACATTCCCTCCTATCCATTTATCCATATATGAGATTGGCCTTCCTAATTT